>CM059186.1:73413618-73621118 GCA_030323885.1 Branchipolynoe longqiensis | reverse complement strand
ATCCCGTATGTAGGTCATGTAATGTGGTACATAGCCAGGCAGTGTGCGTGCATTCATCCTACAAAGACAAACAAATAGCACACCCCCACCCGTTCCACCCGCCCTGTTACACCACCGCCAAGTTAGCAAGCGTAGAAATGAGGCCATGCCATTATGTATGTATATATATGTAAATACATATATACACAAATATATAAGTACCCACCCACCTGTAACCGGATTTGTGTGTACGTGGCGGGGGGGGGGGGGGGGTACCCCAAATGAATCACGTGGTGCATGCTTCTAAAGAAAATCATGTCAAATGGCTAAATAATGTTCATTCTAATTATTAAATTACAGCGAGTGGCAATTAACGATAATTATAGACTTATTCTTAAATACTAGTCAATTTCATGGTTCCTCATTTCCTATCCTTGATAAAATCAGATCCCGTTTTAATAAACCACTAAACCAAGAAGCTTGGCCCGTGCTCAACCTTACCTTTTACGATTTTGTTGAATTATTTTGTGATGGTGGCATGTGCACTGCAGATCACGTCCAGGCAGTGTGAATCCAATAGAGAATAACGACGCCATTAAAGTTCCATAGGCCGAAGGTTTTGACTTTCTCTCATTTTTCTGAGATAAATATAATGAATTGATTGTTATTATGTATCTTCCTTCAGTTTGAAGTCACTTTTATTTTAAATGGCTACGTTTTGAGATATTTGAAGTGTGAACATGTCAAATTAGTTTTGGCATGCTCTTCACAGTAACAGGTTCTATTAAATTGCCTCTGTGTTTCCTTCTATTTGGGATCAAATGTTTAACAAGTGTGTCAGTATATAAGCTAGATATGTAGAATCAATCAATCAATAGTTCCGTCCTCTAGTCCAGGGTTGGATGCAATGGTTCTCCACTTGTCCCGATGGTGTGCTGTTCTGATAGACTGTGAATAATTCAAGCCTGTCCACTGTGAAATATTTGTAAACCATGATGTTCTTGGTCTCCCTCTCCCTCTGCTCCCATTCACCTTCCCTTCCAACAATGTACGGTATATTGAACTCTGACGAATGATGTGGCCAAAATAAATAAGTTTCTTTGTCTGTATAGTGGCAAACAAGCTTTTCTTATTTTTAATTTTTCTAAGAACTTCTTTGTTGGTGATCTTCTTTGTCCATGATATTTTCATCATCCTTCGATAAGTCCACATCTCAAATGCTGCTAAACGTTTGTACATTTTCTTAGAGATTGTCCATGTCTCAGCCCCATACATTAGAGTAGACCACACATAACACTGAAGAATACGCTTCCTTGTTTGTATTAATACCTTACTTGATGATAACACTCTATACATTTTGGAGAATGTTGTTCGGGCTATTGTTATCCTTCTTTTAATTTCTTCCTCACATCTCCCATCATTTGTAATCTTTTGTCCGAGATATATGAATTTGGATACTTGTTCTATGTTTGTGCCATCTATGGTTATATTGATATTTGGTTTATCTGTCTTTTTACTTATAACCATTGTTTTGGTCTTCCTGGCATTCATCTTCATGTTGAATAGTATTCCAGCTTTATTGATTCTATTCACTATATCTTGTAGGTTTTTCTCACTGTCTGCTAGTATTACACTGTCATCGGCATATCTAAGATTGTTGACGCTCATGCCACCTATTGTCACTCCCTTGCAATCTTCAATGTGTCTGAAAATCATCTCTGTGTACAAGTTAAATAGACATGGTGACAATACACACCCCTGTCGAACTCCTCGTTTAATCATAACTTCATCCGATAGGCCCTGCTCCATTTTTATAAATGCACGTTGTGTCCAGTATAAGTTCACAATTAGTTTAATGTCTTTGCCATTGACACCAATATCTTGTAGACATTTGATTAACAGTTCATGATTGACTTGGTTGAAGGCCTTCTCATAGTCAATAAAGCAGGCATACACATCCTGGTTCATTTCACAATAACGTTCACAAATCATTCTCATATTGAAGATCCCTTCACGTGTACCTCTTCCAGATATAAACCCACTTTGTACGTTACTGATTTGTTCTTCAATTTTCTGTCTGTTTCTCAGTAAAATTATTTTCAGGATCATCTTCAACATATGACTCATCAGGCTTAGTGTTCTGTACTCAGTACACAATGTTGGTTTTAGCTTCTTTGGGAGTCGTACAAATATGGATTCATTCATATTCAGTGGTATAAATCCAGTCTCATAAATGTCATTTACTAGCTTATGAATGATTTGAATCCCCACTTCATCTAGTCCTTTTCTGATGTTATCTGGTCGCTTCCAGGAGCCTTACCTGACTTTAGATCATTGATAGCCTTCTCAACCTCTGATACTAATATAATATTCCCATCTTCTTTCTCAATTGTGGGTGGGTTCCCTCTGTCATCATTGTATAGTTCGTTTACATATTCTTCCCATCTGGACTTTATTTCATCTTCTTCAAGGAGCATTTTGCCGTCTTTGTTCTTGATACATTTACAGCTTCTCTGTCTGTATCCTTGACCTGTTATCTCTTTCACTTTCTTGTGCATCGCTCTTGAATGATGTTGAGACTCAAGTTGTTCCACTACTTCACACTTCTTATTCCATCATTCATCTTTAGCTTTTTTGCATTCATCTTCTATTTCATTCTTCAGGTGTTTGTATTTAAGTGGATCAGTGGTTTTCACTTTCTTCCTTTCTGCCATCTTTTCTAGTATGGTTTGCATCATCCATGATTGCTTTGTCTCTCGTCTCTCGAATCAAACCCAAAAAGTTGTTTTGGTTTTGAAAATCTGATGCTTCACCGAACTAGGCAGCTTTAAATAGACCAGAGCAAAGGACAAGCTGAGCCACCCACCCGACGGATCACCCGACCCGCAGCTCGGCGCCTCCATGATCGTCCGGACGCCGCGTTTCCAGTGTGACGTCACACCCAACATGGCGGCGCCATGTTGCCGGGTACGGTCCGCTGGTATTTGGGTAGATTCCTATTCGTGCCCGTTTGACCTAGCGTGGGCGCGCACAAATGCACAGCGGCGTTTTTGGCGGCGGTTCGCTGTCGTGTCACAGACCCCTAGCCGAGTAGTCCAGGGTCCCAGTTCTTAAAAAAAGTACCTCCGCCCAGAAATACACCAACTCGCGAAAATATATACAGCTTTGGAACTTGACTATGAATCTCACACGCAATAAAATTAGTATTTATCATTTAATGAACTGCATATGAAACAACAAGCCAGCAACTTGACAAGCTGCCGATTCCGCGGCTGCGTCCTGAAGAGAACCCTTTTGTTACGGAGATATCTCGGCTAATGTTCTGGCCACTGACACCACACCACATACCAGAGGGCGGGTCAACTGTCCCAAACGACTGCCAACTCCATACCAACTGCCCCAGTCTCTGATCATGCGTTGTGACGACGTGTCGCTGGTCCACGTCACAGCGCGATGCGGCTACCTGTCCACCACCGCCGGTTCGCAACACGCCGGGCACCACTGGGGCTTCCCAACCTACACCGACCTACAACACTTTGCGTATTTTAAAAACAGGACCCATGTTAATTGTCAAAAGACGTGAAGTAAAATGCAAAAGTCTGCCCGTGACCTGCAGTGCTCATAATTGGTCCCCCGAGTATGTAATGCGCATGCGTCATGCTACGGCGGCGACACTTGTAAGCTTGGCATGTCCACGAGTTGCGGCCACATGCAATCATATAGATAAGTACCTACCTCAGCTTGTTGTTGACCCAGCCCGTCGTAACCCCGCCACTCCACGACCCCCCCCCCCCCATTATGAGCAGTCAGCCTCCGCCACCCCGCACTCACCCTACACTCACCCCACACTCACCCCACACTCAACCCACACTCAACCCACACTCACCCCTACTCACCCTGCACTCACCGCCACACTCACCCTACACTCAGCCAACACTCACCTGCACTCACCCAACACTCAGTCGACACTCACCCCTACTCACCCTGCACTCACCCCACACTCACCCTGCACTCAGCCTACACTCACCCTACACTCACCCTGCACTCAGCCCACACTCACCCTGCACTCAGCCCACACTCACCCAGCACTCACCCCACACTCAGGCAACACTCACCCTGTATTCAGCCCGCACTCACCCCGTGCTCACCCTGCACTCACCCCTCACTCACCCCACACTCACCCCACACTCACCCACACTCAGCCCACACTCAGCCCACACTCACCCCACAGCCACCCCGCACTCACCCCTCACTCAGCCAACACTCAGCACACACTCACCCTGCACTCACCCCTACTCACCCTGCACTCACCCCACACTCACCCCACACTCACCCCACACTCACCCACACTCACCCCACACTCACCCCTACTCACCCCACACTCACCTCACACTCACCCCTACTCACCCTGCACTCACCCCACACTCACCCCACACTCACCTCACACTCACTCCAACTCACCCCACTCACCCCACACTCACTCTACACTCACCCTACACTCAGCCGCACTCACCCCACACTCAGCCGACACTCACTCCTACTCATCCTGCACTCACCCCACACTCACCCTGCACTCACCCCACACTCACCCCACACTCACCCCACACTCACCCAACACTCACCCCACACTCACCCCACACTCACCCCACACTCACACTGCACTCACCTGCACTCACCCCGCACTCATCTGACACTCACCCCTACTCAGCCCTACTCACCCCACACTCACCCTGCACTCAGCCCACACTCACACCACACTCAGCCCACGCTCACCCCGCACTCACCGTGCACTCAACCAGCACTCACCCCACACTCACCCCACAGTCACCCAGCACACACCCCACACTCAACCCGCACTCACCCCGCACTCAGCCCACACTCACCCCCCTCACCCCACTCACCCTGCACTCAGCCTGTACTCACGCCACACTCACCCCACATTCAGCCCACACTCAGCCCGCACTCAGCCCACACTCACCTGACACTCAGCCAACACTCACCCCACACTCAGCCCACACCCACTCCACACTCACCCCACACTCAGCCCACACTCAGCATGCACTCAACCCACACTCACCCCGCACTCACCCTGCACTCACCCCACACTCACCCTGCACTCACCCCACACTCACCCCACATTCAGCCCACACTCAGCCCACACTCAGCCCATACTCACCCTGCACTCAGCCGCACTCACCCCACAGTCACCCTACACACACACCACACTCAGCCCACACTCACCCCACACTCAGCCTGCACTCACACCACACTCACCCCACAATCACCCCACAATCACCCCACAGTCACCCCACAATCACCCCACACTCACCCCACACTCACCCCACACTCACCCCACACTCACTCGCCCCCACTCAACCCACACTCACCCCGCACTCACCCCGCACTCACCCCGCACTCACCCCACACTCACCCCAAACTCACCTGCACTCACCCCGCACTCACCCCGCACTCACCCCGCACTCACCCCACACTCACCCCCACACTCACCCCACACTCACCCCGCACTCACCCCACACTCACCCCACACTCACCCCACACTCACCCTACACTCACCCCACACTCACCCCACACTCAGCCCACACTCACCCCTACTCACCCTGCACTCAGCCCACACTCACCCCACACTCACCCTTCACTCAGCCCACACTCACTCCACACTCACCCACACTCAGCCCACACTCAGCCCACACTCACCCTGCACTCACCCTGCACTTATCCTGCACTCAGCCCACACTCACCCTGCACTCAGCCCTACCTCACTCTGCACTCACCCCTCCCTCTCACCACCTCAGCCCTAACTCACTCCTACCTCACCCCTACCTCACTCCACACTCACCCCTAACTCACTCCTACCTCACTCCACCCTCACCCACTCCATCACTCCACCCTCACCCCACACTCACTCCACCCTCACGCCGCACTCACTCCTCCCTCACTCCACCCTCGCCCCGCCCTCGACCCGCCCTTGACCCGCCCACGGGTTTCATTAACCACTCTCCAGCGGTCACAGAGGTCACCTACAAAGTCATCCGGGCAGTTCACTTCGGAACCACACGCAGCGCCACCTTTGCTATCACCTGACCAATCAAAATCCAGTTTACATCCAGTTTATATCCTCATTTCGGATTCTGTCCAATCAGCATCCAGCTTACTTCCTTACCTGGCCTTACTTGCATACTTCTGAAGCGCCGCCATTCAGCTGGGCCTCATTATGCTTATTTCTGAAGGGGTACTTCAACGAGTTACTGTCCAAATACGGCACCCGGTACCCTGCCCCCCCCCCCCCTCCTACTTCACGCAAATGCTGTATAATGTGAACTTGTAAAGTAGCAGACATCTGCATTAAACCAAGTCTTGCGGAAACTGGAAATACATGTCCAAAGCTGGGGTTAGGCACTATTAAGTATTAGTCCCTTTACTATTATTGGAACTAAAGCCGTGTTCACATGGGCAATGTAAATCGATTCGTAGAAATCGACTTGCCTAGTTCGACGCACATTTCGCGTGTGAATGGGCATCTGAGTCGAATTAGGGCTGAATCGATTTCTGTGATCCCAATACTGTAAACCACTTGTGGAGGTCGATTACGTGAGTCGATTTCTGTGAATCGATTTATTTTGCCCATGTGAATGCAACTGACTTACTTGAGGCGGTTTAAGGACGTGACAGTCGAGACCTGAGTGTGTTGACTTTCCGGTAAATTTGCTCTATGAAGCTGCTAGCTGTGCACAGATATTTTTTTCATCATTTATTTTTAGGGTTTCACTGCCCAGCAGAAGTTTTGACCGTTCCAAACCAATACGATTCAGGCCATACATATCTAGGTCGAACCCACACTCTCTCGTGGCGACGTCGACTAACCAAAACTGGCGCTGGTTAGTATCGACTTGCTCATGCACAGATTTTGATTTCCGGCCCAAGTACTGCCCGTGTGAACGGGCCGCTAATTCGACTCCTAGTATTCGCCTTGGCTGAATTGCTTTACTTTTTCCCCGTGTGAACACGGCTTAAGTCTATTCCCCATCACAAGTGCGTTCCATGATGTGAATTTGAATAGTGGCTGACTCAGGCTGCAAAAGGTGGGTCATCCAATGAGGTAACCCACCACAAAGCTCCATTGGGTTCATTCCCGCCCAGGCAGACTTTAAACATTGTCGGCAGTGGTGCTACTTGCGATCACAAATATGACCACTTCTGTGGACTGTTCCTTTTTTGACAGTAGGCGCCCTACGTGTAGCATGGTGGTGCTGGCTGTGCGCGGGCCATATGTTGAGTTGTTTAATAAGTGAGCACCGCCACCACTTCCTGTGCTCGGGGTGTTGTGGTCGGGTGGGGGTGGGGTGGGTTGTGGTGGAGAGTGGTGTGGCGGTGTAATGTGGCTGAGGTTTACTCTGGAGCATGGCAACACACTGGAGAAGAGTGTTCCAGTTGTGTAAGTCACGCTTCCGAATCGGCTTTTATAAATAATTCATCAGCCACCAAGAGTTTCCAGCAATGCTGACAGTGCCCGAGCCTGTTGTATGACGAGCGGTGAGCACTAAGTAGCTGCTGATAACGAGTGGCTGCTTTGCGCTGTGGGAACGCGGGGCACTTGTTGCGTGTTTTATTTACAGGCCGGGATCAGTGTGGCGACGCGCAGCTGAGTTTGTAAACCTGGGGCGGGCCGTGATACATGCGGCCTCCTGCCACCCGAACCATCTGTTAGCATTGCGCCGGGCATGCCTGGTCGGGTGGCCGCCCACGTGACACAATAATTCTGTATCGCCTTCCATTAGACCCCCGCAATGTGCACACAGGTGAGCTGGCACCATTTCACCCTTCACCTCGCCCACACCCCGCCACTGACCCCCCCCCCCCCCCCACACACACACACGAGCAGGGATTGCGCCGAACTCACGGCAGAAACAGCTGCACAACGTCCGCAGTAAAACAGACGACACGTACACCGCGCCTGTTGTTAAGCCATTTATAATACTTTGATAGGATGCTGGAATTATCAAATGACACTTTCTGTATGATATAACTTTAATTGCTGGTGACGTGGAGTTGCATATGGTTTCACATTGTTCATTGCGAAGCATGTATATCTATATGTGTATATTTATATGAATGTATAAAAACATATATGAACACGACTGGTTAGCTCAGTGTCCGGATAATGTGACTGGATGGGATATCAGGTCATTGTGCCGGCCTGGTCTCCAAGTGTGGCAGCGCTATAACGTCGCCATGAGTGCGCACTATCACAAGTTGGTACCCGTCCTGATATGACCCTAGATGTTGCCCTGACGTAAAACTCCAAGAAACAACTATATTTGAACACATGAATATATATGAACACAAATGCATATGCCTAAAATATATAAATACACACACATATATATCGGCATGCAAACATGTTGCAGATATTTATATATATATATATATATATATATATATATATATATATATCGGTATGCATACATCTACATATATATACATATATATATATATATGTATATATATATATATATATATATATATATATATATATATATCGGTATGTGTACATGTCTGTCGATGTGCACATGGCGTAAGCATATCCTTCCTTAACGTGTCGCTTTGCCCATTTATCCAAGCAGTGTACCTCTCGTTTGTGGCAGTTTTACAAATACATCCGCGTGTGAAAAAAAAAATCATAAAACAACAAAACTACCACTGCACCAGAGTCATCTCTTACTCCAAACTCATTACCCGAGCATTACTCACAAACTTCCCCATTCAGGGAAATATTCCAATAAGAATAGTAGACGGCGTCAACGCGTCTTTAACGTTCGCGTTTAAAATAAAACGCGCCGGTGAAGTGTTAGTGAAGCCGGCCGTGTACAAATTACCTGCAGTGGTGACTCTTACCTGAAGTAATGCGGCCCGGCCCCACCGCCGCCCGGCCGCTCCCTGACGGGCCGCCCGGTGCGCGGGCAGTCATTAGTGCCCTTCACGCTTCGCCATTTAACTGCCGGCCGTGAGATGTCCGATTCAGCGCCGCCGCGGTCCGCCGCCATGGATGCACCGGAGAAATGGTGCTTTTTGTGTGTCTTGTGCATTTGGTGAAACTGGTTTGTGAATATTTGTGCAGCCGGCGAGGTCCGTTTTGCCAGCAATACCCCGACTTGACACTTGTGTCGCAACAGAGAAGCTTCCTACCAAAGAAGCCAACTAATGGCCATTCTGTCTTTCACATCAGGTTAGATGTACCTAATACAAAACTAACCACTCTAGCTAACGACTCAAGTTGGCGTTCAGACTTATACTTCCGCTTGTCAGTATTACTAAAGCCATATTGTGTTTTTGCTTTTTTTGTGCTACTACTAACTGGCATCCAAGGCCCCCGTGTTCCGGTTTACTAGTATTCTAGTATCTAAGGCCCTTTCCGTTTTACTAGTAATAGTAGTATTCTAGTACATGCCCCTTTTACGAGTATCTAAGCACCATATTATGTTTCTAGTTGACAGTTTACTAGTATTTGATCACCCTATTATACTTGAGTTGTCAGCTTTACTATATATACGCACATATTCTGCTTTAGTTGTTGGTTTTACAACTGTCTAAGCACCATATTATTTTTCTAGATGTTCGTTTTACTAAGTATCTAAGCACGATATCGTGTTTTAATTGTCAATTTTACTAGTCTCTAATTTTAGAAGTGTCCATGTTGCGTTTCTATTTTCAGTTGAACTAGTGTATCCTAAGGCCCCTCTGGTGTTTCTAACTGTTAAATTTACTAGTTTCTTGACACCATGTTGTATTTCTATCTGGAATTTTTACTAGTTTCTAGGCACCATGTTATGTTTCTCACTATCAGTTCCACCAGTATCTAAACACCACGTTGTGTTTCTAACTGTAAGTTCTACCATTATCTAATGGCCCTGTCACACTACGACGTAACGACGTCAACGTAGGGAGAATGTGAAAAATGTCGAACTTCTCGGCGTAGTATGCAAATTTGGGCACAAGTTGAACGTGGATGCAGCGTAGTGGACAAGAGAGTAACGGCGGTATAGCGTCATTCAATGAGAGAGGACAATGTAATTACGCTCAGGGAATGCTATGTACGTTATTCCATCGCCAGAACTACATTGCTTTACATTACCTTACGTTACTTACGTCAGGAACCGGTGGCAAAATGGTAAACCTATGTCAGATGTCTGTTAGGCGTCCGTTAACCCAACGTTTTCACTACGCGGACTGCATGTTCCCGCTGGCTTTAATGTGGGTCAACATAGTGCAATGTAGTTGAACGTAGTGACCAACGTTTTAATAATGTCTGTTTAACATCATTGACGTTCGCCGAACGTGTACAGAACTTACGCCGAATGTAAACCCTTACGTTCGAGGTACGTCGAAAGTTTTGAACATGTCCAAAACCTCGACGTAACTCGACGTAGCACGACGTAACGTGACGTAGCTCGATGTCAGTCTAGTATCTAAGCACCACGTTGTGTTTCTAACTGTAAGTTCTACCAGTATCTACCACTGCTCTGACCATGGGCCGAACTCTCAGTTCTATGGGTATCTAAGCACCGCATTGTGTTTGTAACTCTCAGTTCCACCAGTACCTAAGGACCATGTTGTGTTTGTAACTCCCAGTTCCGCCAGTACCTAAGGACCACGTTGTGTTTGTAACTCTCAGTTCTACCAGTACCTAAGGACCACGTTGTGTTTGTAACTCTTAGTTCTACCAGTACCTAAGGACCACATTGTTTTTGTAACTCTCAGTTCTACCAGTACCTAAGCACCACATTGTGTTTGTAACTCTCAGTTCTACCAGTACCTAAGGACCACATTGTGTTTGTAACTCTCAGTTCTACCAGTACCTAAGGACCACATTGTGTTTGTAACTCTCAGTTCTACCAGTACCTAAGGACCATGTTGCGTTTGTAACTCTCAGTTCTACCAGTACCTAAGCACCATGTTGGGTTTGTAACTCTCGGTTCTACCAGTACCTAAGCACCACATTGTGTTTCTAACTCTCAGTTCCACCAGTACCTAAGCACCGTGTTGCGTTTGTAACTCTCAGTTCTACCAGTACCTAAGGACCGCATTGTGTTTGTAACTCTCAGTTCTACCAGTACCTAAGGACCATGTTGTGTTTGTAACTCTCAGTTCTACCAGTACCTAAGCACCATGTTGCGTTTGTAACTCTCAGTTCTACCAGTACCTAAGCACCACATTGTGTTTCTAACTCTCAGTTCTACCAGTACCTAAGGACCATGTTGTGTTTGTAACTCTCAGTTCTACCAGTACCTAACCACCACATTGTGTTTCTAACTCTCAGTTCTACCAGTACCTAAGCACCACATTGTGTTTGTAACTCTCAGTTCTACCAGTATCTAAGGACCATGTTGTGTTTGTAACTCTCAGTTCTACCAGTACCTAAGCATGACATTGTGTTTCTAACTCTCAGTTCTACCAGTACCTAAGCATGACATTGTGTTTCTAACTCTCAGTTCTACCAGTATCTAAGCACCATGTTGTGTTTCTAACTCTCAGTTCTACCGGTATCTAAGCACCATGTTGTGTTTGTAACTCTCAGTTCTACCGGTATCTAAGCACCATGTTGTGTTTGTAACTCTCAGTTTTACTGGTATCTAAGCACCATGTTGTGTTTGTAACTCTCAGTTCTACCAGTACCTAAGCACCATGTTCTGTTTGTAACTCTCAGTTCTACCGGTATCTAAGCACCATGTTGTATTTGTAACTCTCCGTTCTACCGGTATCTAAGCACCATGTTGTGTTTGTACCCTTCAGTTTTACTGGTATCTAAACACCATGTTGTGCTTGTAACTCTCAGTTCTACCAGTCTCTAAGCACCCCATTGTGTTTCTAACTCAGTTCTACCAGTATCTAAGCACTATGTTGTGTTTGTAACTCTCAGTTCTACCGGTATCTACGCACCACATTGTGTTTGTAACTCTCAGTTCTACCAGTATCTAAGCACCACATTGTGTTCTACCTAAGTTCTACTGGTATCTAAGCACCACATTATGTTTCTAACTTTCAGTTCTCACAGTATCTAAGCATCACATTGTGTTTGTAACTCTCAGTTCTACTGGTATCTAAGCACAATGTTGTGCTTCTAACTCTCAGTACCCAAGGCCCCTGTGGCGTTTCCACGTGTCTGTTTTACTAGTATCTAAGCGTCATGTTGTGTTCAGCAGGACGTCATCACGTGACCGGATTTGGTACATATGGTAACGTAGATGATTAGTGTAACGAAGTGACCTGGCTGAACGACACACATCCCCGGGAGAACCCCCCCCCCCTCCCACCACCAGCCACCCTTATTAGTACAACCACCACCGTCACAACAGCCACTTCTCCACGACAGGCCCTGGAGGAACCAAAAGTTCCTCGTGTGCCTCCTTTCACTAACTAAATGACCTCCAAATAAAAAGCACACACCAAAGTTATCTGGTGCAGCCAGACGTTGTGGTGTGACTAACTGAGTGTGGTCCTCTATTACAAACATAGGCTGGTCCACATGTCTTATATAGGGCCCCTAAGACCAATAAACTGGCACAAATCAGAGCTTCGTGGTCGTGGGATTGTTCGTGTGGTGTGGCGATATTGTACCTACATTCTGAGGGAGTGTGGAGGGTGGCCGCGGGGCCCGCTAGGGGGCGAGGTCTTTCCTCACCAAGGCGTCACCCATGGGCTGCCAATGCCCGTCTTATTAGCCATGCATGTATATGCTAGTATATATAATTACGATTTTAGCTTTGGCGCGTAGTATTCAAACGCCAGAACACCTCCGGCATAAACAATAAAAGAGACGCAAAACTACAAAAGCGGATGTTTAGAGCATGTACAACATTAAAGGCGCGTAGCCAGATGGGTTTGAATGTCCGCCATGGTTTTGTGTAGCTTTATTAGGTCGGTGGTTGATAATGAACTTTATTTTAGGCGAAAGGAACTTTGATTGTAAATGGGGCTAACGTTGGAGATAGTTGAGATGAAAACATAAAAATTTACTTTCAGTATGCACATCGAATTGCTGGAAACGATAGGCTTCAGGGTCTATTAAAGTCAGTATGTAGCAATAATTGTTTAATAAGTGTAGCATTGTCGAAATATTGGGTATAAACTAGGTAAGTGGTTAGATTTTTATAATATTTTTGGCTTTTATTGGATTACGCTCACTACATAGCTTAGACCATTAAATACCGTGCTTGAACCACTTTTGTTTTTGTTCCCCATTTTGTACCAAATACTTGTCTACAATTCTTATCTACAGTTGCTATGGTGGGGGGGGGGGGGACCAGTTCACCGATGGTGATTAGCAAAGCACTATCGATAAAGCTGCACAGAGAAGTACATTTCCCAACCCAAATCACTTACTTAGAATGAGTTTTACCGATCAAACTTAGATACTGATGTCGTTATTAATGTTATGGTCGCATAGAAGGAATACTACTAGTACTAGGTCAATTTAATAGAACCTATCACTGCTAAAAGCGCATCATGTCCACCATTTCTACACGCACACCAAAATCGGGGTGCATATTTTCACTCCAAATATTTCCAAGTAAATAAAGATTACTTTAAGGTAAATTATGACTGTAACTCAACCACGCTCAAAAGGGAGTGGCCACGAGGTGGCAGCGCCAGCCTCTTGTGGTCCACCAAAGTAGCTCGCCGTCGGCTCTGTGGCTGGCCATGTGTGTGTGTGGGGGGGGGGGGGGGGGGGCTTGTTCCAAGCAGGATGGCCATGTATGAGACTGTGACTGAGTGAGTGAGGTGCGTGTGGGGGTGGGGGTGGGGGCTCGGGCATATAGGGCACACAGGCGATGATGCGGATTCAGGAGCTCAGCACACTGGACATGATCCAGCTGTATAACAATGGCAGCACACGTGACCTGGCGGTACCATGGCAACCAGAGGATCCTCAGGTTACCCGAACACACACCCTTACCACTAGCACCAGGCCCCAAACAATGGTGGCGGGATGGGGCATGTGAGGCGCGCGGGGCGGGGTGGCCGGCGCTCAAGAGGGTCGCACAGAAAGTGGAAATACCAGTCACGTGAGAGGGGGGGGGGGGGGGGGAGGAGGAGGTGGAGATAAGCGGAACAGGGCGAGGCTGGGAGGGGGAGAGGGGGGGGGGGCAGAAGGGGGAGATTGTATGGGTCAGGACATTGCAGTCAGTTCTTGTAACTTGCTTGCGACATTGGAAAAGAATGCGCTGAGAGGGCAAAACAACTGTATTGGACGAAACACTGGAGGTGGTACATTAAGGCTGAAGTCATGAATGGCTGAAGACTTCAGCTGGTACCTCAAATCCTGAGTGGGGTGAGGTGGGGGACCTCGGACGTGTAGGGCACTCAGGTGACGAGGCGACTCCCTCATACCTCAAGCTCCATTGTCAAGCTTTGATTCCACAGATTTCCAATGAAGGTGCTTCAAAACAAATGATTGTGGAGAGTAGGCGACCTTTATCGTTTGAACGGTGTCGGGTTAAAGGACTCCTTTAAAAAAGGATGGGGTTTGTGTGGTTCTTGGGGTTTATGTCCTCTAAACATCTGAGTACCTCTACACATATACATATTGATTCATGCTAGGATACCATGGAACATGCATCATGACACAATATCCCACTCAGTCAGATTATCGAAACATCGAGTCGTTGTTCTATCCTAGTAGTACTAGTAATGATGGATTGAAACCATGTCCCTTTCGCATGTGAAGCGCCCTATCCCAATGGCCAACCCATCGGGTGTTATATGTGGAAAAGAAGGAGAGCTACTCGCCCTGGTTTGCTAAGTGTGTGCAAAGACAGTAATGAGTTGCTGACTATGAACAAGCAGGCTCCTCCAAGCAGCTCCAGTGATACCCAGCGGTGGAGCACCAGACCACGTGACACCATACACTGTCATGGCAACCACAAACACCCGTCGTTCACCACTGACGTTGAATCTACCACTGTTCAGCATGTATCGCCCTTATTACATGCCACCTGGTGCCAGTAATCCGGGCACCAAATACCCACAAGAGCCAGGTCTATTAACAAAATGACACAAGGAAAGCTTTTTAACATTTGTATTATTATTCGAAGACACCAATCGAAGAACTGACCAAACAAACCATGTCTCTGGAATGTCATATATAACATATATATACTATATATATATATATAATATATATATATAACCATTCGGCTATTGCGCCCTCCACCTAAGTCGAGCCTAAGTGTTATTTTCTATAATAATTTCCGGGTGAATTTCCTGGGCCTGCCGCAGGCTGCTGCCGTCTCTCGTCACGCCGCCTGTTGACCGCCTTCATCGGTGTGCTCCCCAGGCTAAGGGCGGACAGCCAGAGTGTCATGAAGCTACGGATCGACCCTCTCCCCGCATCTTATAAAAATGTATTTAATTATTCCATTAATCCTCTGGCTCTCCTCCCCGCCTTTGTAGTGTGTTATGTGTGCTCCTTGCAATAGTCTAAATCCACAACAGACACCCGATATTTAGTGTCACTGCTGTCACTGGTAAGGGACAGACTAGATAGTAATTTTGTTTAATATTGCAATTTGTACCTTTATTCGGAAGGTGGTTACGGTGTTGGGTTGATCTGCTGCTTAAGGCCTGCCAGGCAGAAGGCCCTTAATTACATATAGAATAATCGAATATCAATATCAAGTTGATCATAGCGGTTAATATACTTAAGGACTGGAGAATAGTAAAAGACACAAGGAACGTTGCAATCACTTTTAAGAGCTCACAGCTTTATTCATGTTCCTACTGGTACAATCCAGGTTATTGAATCACGATTGATACTAATAAATACATCCCCTCCCAGTTTATTAAGTTAGAATAATTCAGAATTCCGACAATTAAAGCCTAAATCTCGTCTAAAACATCAGAGCGTGTAGAAACACGTCCAATGGGTCTGGGCCCGAACGCCCGACCTTCCATCGTTGCTAGGAAAGTCACAACCCACATATCCTAGCAACGAGTTACCGCAGTGAACCCTGCCCCACATTTGGTGGCCAATGCGGGCTCGTCTTGGCGAGCAGCCCGCATTCCAAAATGCGGATTGCTTGGCCCAAGCCCGCAATGGTCACAGCTCGAGCATAGTCTCACCCACTTCACATATGAACTTAATGGTCTCCCCCTCGCATCATTTTCTGGACGTGAGTTTCCATTTGCTGCTGAGGATTTGATTAATGAAATTGTTTTCCAAATGCAAACATCCCAAGTCCGCTGAGGTTTGCACAGCGCGTGGGGACTTGGTACTTTGCTTTCGGTGTGCACACACAGGTCCCACTAACCCGGCTTACTAACATCACCATCGAGACCGCCAACATACAAAACCAGGCCCAGCACCCAGTACAGGGTCTTTGAGTATGCGTGTGTTGAATGAGCGCGGTTGGTTGTTGGAGTTATACGTCCTGGCAACATCTAAGGTCACATCAGGACGAAGGGTGCGGTTGGTTGGTGAATGCTCCTTGGCCCTATTTCGGTGCGAGGTGTCAATGAATTGCCGGGTATTGGATCCAGAGGTTCATGGTCTTATTCCACTGAATACAACGACTTGCGGCGATTTAATTGGAATTCGGCGGTTGGCCGCGCTACGTGTCAATATGTACACAACACGAGCCTCCCTTCTTTAGCACGACGCCACCTTTTTAGTTAGGCTGTATTCGCCCTTTCTGAATATATAGTGCATTCAGTAGTCTTTTCCAGATAAATCATAAACACTCAGCTGTGATAACGTCAGTTAAACACCAACCGCTTCCCGCCTATATAGAAATTTAGACTGCTGAAAGACGATCCTGGCTCTGGACGCATTCAAGGCAGTGGGTCGGTAACATCCAATAATATCCTCTCGACTAATTGGATTGCGCAAGATTATACATATGCATATGCATATACATATGTATACATATAGGTACATCGGCATATCATACACATACATATACATACACGTATATGTATTTTACGTATGCATATGTACATATACATATGCATATGTGTATTATCTCTCGAGGTTTTCTACACACACCGTCCTCTCACTGTTATCCCCTCTCCCCCCTCTCCCCCTCTTCCTCCCACCCTCCTTGACCCCACCCCCCTCTACCCCTCTACCCCTCTCCTTCTCTCTCCTTCATCCCTTCTCTCCATCTCCCATGTCCTCCTCCCTTCTCCGCCTGCCCCCCTCTCCCCCTCTCCCCCTCCCCCTCTCCCCCTCCTAATCTCCCTCTCTCCCTCTCTCCTCCTCGTCCCATCTCCTCTCTCCCACTTCTCCACATCTCCCCCTTCCCCCCTTACCCCTTACCCCTCTCCTCTCCACTTCTCCCCACCCCCTCTCGCCATTCCCAGTTCGTCGCCGTGTCCTGTGTCGGGCAGTGTTTTAACCCCCCCCCCCCCCCCCCCCCACACACACACACACACACTCGTGTTTGCCTATCGGGTGGTGTGTGCCCATTCACCTGCCCCTGCTGCATCTTGAGGCAGGCATCGACACACTACCACCCTGGGCGCGTCTCCCGTTACCCAGCATGCGTAGCTCTCAGCCCTATCCGGTTGCGGCGGCCATTGTCCTCGCTGATTGATAAACCTGCAGCTTGAACACTGCTCTGACCGCGGGTCATTTGATTTCAGATGTAAAAACAGTAGCGTGATTGGTGCTGGTCGGTGGAGGCAGGCGGCACCCCAACATGGCCGCCCGATGCGGCCGGACACAGGCAGGCTTCTGGACGGATCGTCGAGGCACCAGGCAGACTGTGCGCACCGTGCAGAAGGCGACGTGCAGCATGCCATGTGCCATTTTTTGTTTTGTTTACTAAATGTATTTTATTCAGCGAATAATGTCTTTTGTCAGCGCCAGAGCACTGGTCTTCGGGCCGTTCATTACAATTTGTTGGTACATAAATGACAATATCAGTTGCAATAATAACCACATGAAAAACCTATTCGATAATAGAAGCATAATATAAATTGACTATTTGTTGTAATAGTAACTGCATGCAATTTCAGTTCAACATATGTATTATGCACTTGGTGAGCATGCATCAATAAATGTACAAGATGACTCTAGAATTGTCTTTAAACACTTCTTTCTTCCTTTGCTTTCTCTTCTTTTTCCAAAAAGATATAACATATCTCCAATACACATATATATTATATTGTAAATATGCAAATCAGTGGATCCAATCACCAATACCAAATGCGGAAACCTGCCCATTTTTTTTTTTTTTAATCACATCACAAGTGTTCTGTTCTGTGTGGCCTAATGATGGGATCGAGGTCTGAGATTGCAGTGGGGACTTACATCAAACAGCTTTTACTGTGTGCCACGTGCCATGTGCCAGCCTTTGTATCACTATCATATGTATACGTTTATATTATACACACACGCTTAACCCTGCAGTGAGGGTTTAACAATTTTTAGCTTGATATTTTTGCCTGATAAATTGATCAAATCATCACTCAAATGATATACGGATGTCAACTCAATTTAGTCACCATGGAAGGTTTAATTCTTCCTCTTTTGCTTTGAATAACCTGTTTTACTATTCCATCCCCTTCTCCACGATCGATATTGGACACGATTTTTATTGTATGCACAACCTTGTAACAACGCACTCGATTATGCACTGGTGGAATTACGCTTATATTCACATGAGGCGAATTCGAATGTATTCGAATGCATGAGGCATGAAGCGTGACGCATGATGCATGACGCATGATGCGTAACACTTGACGCACTACTATCACGCAAAATGCACCACGTATTGCGCATGACGTATGGATCACGACGCACGACGAACAACACATGATGCATAGCGAATCAGGCACCACGCACCACGCACCACGCACCACGCACCACGCACCACGCACCACGCACCTTATGACGTCTTGGCGTTATAATTACACGGCAATGATTGTTGGCTCGGATCTGTGGAGGGATGGCCACTCTGCCCGAGAGGACGGCGTTGTGAAGGATGTACGTGTGTGGAGTGTCCCGGGGGGCGGGGCCCATAACGTGACGTTAATCAACCCCTCGGTGAGGCCCGGATTGGCGGATAGTGGCACATTGTCTGGTCCGGCCGCCCGGTGTTAGCCCGGTGTTAGCCCCCAGCACTTCACTTGGCAGACTTTTTTTCAAACAGAAAATTGGAAGCGACTGGCGATCTGTCAAGATGGAGAGAGGCTGTCTGTGGCGACGCTTGCTAACAACTAGTCGATCGCAGCGTTTGCACTGTTTTTCCGTGGATCTCATTGTCTGTCGAGTTAATGTGCACCTGTGCACCCTCTGTATTCGTAGACAAACGCGTGGAGCTGTTATTTCAGGATTATATGACACTGCGAGTAAACCCGGACTTTGCCAGCCCATAGTCGTGGAAGAAATGCTATATATTGTTGTACATATTGTATATATTGTGGTGAAACGTAGCGACCTTTAACTAATTGGGCATGGTGGGTAGGGGAGCGTGGAGAGGAGAGAGGAGGACTTACCCACTCCGTGGTGGTGAACACAGGTGCACAGGTTTAAGTGGGAACCTCTAGCAACCCCAGTCTCCTCAATACCACCCGATTGCAGTATTACCATAGTTTACAAATATAGTATGTACTTGCATGCACCCATAGATGTGCATGCCCTTACAGTGAACTCTCACTAATCCGAACTACTTTGTTCCTAGCTCCCGGTGTCGGATTAGCAAGATTTTGGGATAAACACTTTTGATTCCCGAAAAGATAAATGGTAGAAATCTGATCCGTTTTGTAGGATACCGAGCCATCGTATGTACACCTTATTGTACAATATGCATTCGTAAGAACTGAATTGTCATAAATATGCCAGAATATGAAATCTTCAAAGGGTGAATATTCTCCTGCAATGTAGATTTAATTTTTTTTAATAAACAACTTAATCAGCAGAATATTCACATTTTCACCGCCGAAACACTAGTCTTCCAGCCATAGGCATTACAAGGCAGACAGTTATCCATGTGGGCACATAGATAAGGTAGATTAGCGAAGTAGGAAAGTAGGTTAGTGGGCTAGTGTGTCAGGATATGTTTGGTATAGACCTATTTCATATGACGTCAGCATACGTATCTAGGTCAGTGCGCGCGCCTCTTGGCTGAAGGACGACACACTGTCACACTGCAAACTCAATGGCTATGAGCAATCTTCACAGAGAAAACGTGAAATATCTCTAGAACCACACCACCTAGAAACAAACTGCTTGGAACACATATAGAAAACATATTCAAAGAACAGATTATATTAGATTTATAAGGTTAGGGTTCTGCATTTCTATTCATTTTGAATGTAATAGACGTTTTGCATTGCTCATACTGCCAAACTCAATGGCAGCGTGCACCCGTTCTGCAGCCAAGGTGTTTATAAACATTGAAAGTGGTCTATAATCAGCGGATTATTGTGTAGACTGTGTTGTCTGTTATTATGGGCGAATCCTGTATTAGGTAGGCATACATGGGTGGGGCGCTTTCCATTATAAATTGCTTTTCTCAATTTGAGCTATTTTGGTACCTAATATATCTAGGACAGCAGGATTGTGTAGGTTTGTTTGATTGTTTTGGAGTTTTCCATCCGGGCGACATCTGAGGTCATATCAATACAGGTACCGACTTGTGACAGTGCGCACTCATGGCGACTTTATAGTGCTGCCCCACAGGGAGAGACCAGGGGACTAACACCATGACCTGCATTTCCGACTTAGTGATATTATAATGATATTGAGATAACCAGTCATTGTCCTATCCCAGTAATGCCAAACACTATGCTAGGTAGCGACAAGTATAAATTGTGTACGTCATTGGTTTGACTCGAGCAGGAATCGAACTCCCGACCTTCCACGTGGGAAGCCTGTGCTCTACCGATGTGGCCACCGCGTCGGGTGGATTTTGATGGACCAATGCAAATTTATTTCAGACTCAATGTGGCTTTCGTGTAAGATAAACTTTAATGCAAAGCCGATATAAATTGAAGGTAACTTTAATGTAAAGATGATGTTCACTTCATGTAGACTTGATTTGGGTGTAGGCGGTGCAACGCGATGGGGAGGAATACAAGCGCAGAGTGCAGGCAGCGACCCCATGAAGGGTGACCTGGACACTAGGTGGCCATCACGGGGCAAAGTGCAAGTGGCCGGTACTACTACTAGCCGCAGAACCCACACAGCAGGCTCAACCGTCAGGCACGGCACTCGTCTTCAAGGCTACAGACGAGCAAACTTGTATTTTACTGATTTATCTGATTCATTATTAAAGGCCCTGTCACATTACGGCGTATGGCGGGAGCGTATGGCGGCGTAGCGGCTTACGTCATATACGTCGCCATACGCCGCATACGCTACGCATACGCTACGCATACGCTACGCATACGCTACGCGTACGCTACGCATACGCCGCCAGTGCCGCAACACCCCGGCGTATGTGAAGCCTATGATGCATACGCCGCCATACGCTTTCATAAATCCGTCCGTCCTATTTTTTTTGTGCATGCTCAAAAAAACACGACCTATGAGGGCGTATGGCCCAAAATGTCAAAACATGTCACAGCACGCTCCCATACGCTCCCATACGCTACGCATACGCTACGCATACGCTCTTCATACGCTCCTCATACGCTCAAACACACCCGAAAGTGGCACCCGATGGCGTACGTAGGTTTTCAATACGCTCCCGCCATACGCCGTAATGTGACAGCCCCTTAAGACCGAAGGGTTGCGAAGAGGTCACAACAAGTTCTTGGAAAATATATCAATTAAATCCTCCCCTCTCCATTTTATTATTTATTACACACATATCGGTTTGACTCAGGTGTGCTCTCTGCTTGGTCTTAAGTCACCACAGTCCCACGGAGAATAGAGAAATAGTTGTGTACACATGCAATAAACCGAATGACCTATTTGTACATACTTGTGAGCGCCATGAGAGCGCTGACGGGTGGAGTGGTTTCAACTGGGCCTCACCATGCCCACTTGGACCATCTGCATGTCGACGTGGTGGTAAAGGCATTACTCGGTTACACTGCACCACGACCCGTGTCGCCGTCATACTCCTACATTGATGGTTGGTTGTTGGAATTTTACCTCCTGGCAACATCTAATGGCCCTGTCACATTACGACGTATCTCGCCAATGCGCCGGCAACGCGGGAAATCACTTTTTTACGTCGAGATACATCAAACTTTTCGGCACGGGAGGAAAAGTTGGACGTCAGCACAACATAGTCGGCGTAAGCATAGCGTGCACCCGATGTTGTGGTAACGTATGTTAACGCGTGAGAAAAAAAAAGGTTTGGCGCAACATGTGGATAACGAGCCTGTTGTGTGCGTGGCACGTACCTAGCGTTGGCATAATGTCCTCCCAACGTTCCTCTAGTGACCGGCTGATGTGTTGCACGACGTATCAGAGTGTAGTGCCAGCGGGTGAGCGATGCCTGTCTAACACTGGTGCAACACTGGTGCAACGACGAACCCAAAACGCCGGGCACCGGACGAACGACGAACCGGACGAACCGGACGAACCGGACGAGAACCGGACACTGTCCGGTTGTGTATGGCGATGTTTGGGTACCGTCCGGTAACCATCTGGTTGTGTCCGGTGGTGTCCGGCAGTGTCCGGTACAAGTTTTGAACATGCACAAAACTTGTACCGGACACCGCCAGAATGAGGTGTCCGGTTGGTGTCCGGTTTGTCCGGTACATGTCTGGTACCCATCCGGTACCCATCCATACATGTCCAGTACCCATCCGTTGGTGTCCGGTATGTCTGTTTTGTCCGGTACATGTCTGGTACCCATCCGTTATGTGTCCAGTTCTCATCCGGTTCTCCTCCTGTACATGTACGGTACATGTACAGTACTTATCTGGTTGGCCGGTGGCAATTAACCCAATTTTACACTCCATTTCGATAAATTTCGATAGATTTCTTCACCGGACAACACCGGACTAGAAAATTCTTTGTCCAGTGGTCTCCGGTGCTCAGTCCGGTGAGGTGTGACAATGACTTAAAAGTTGACGGGTCGTTCGCAGAACGCCCGCCAACGTTAAGCGAGCGGCAGAGGTGCGCCCTATACATCAAAAACGTCGAGACGCGGTGGAGAAACGCCAATCGCGCGTCGACCATATGTTATGCATACATAAAAACAACATCATGATACGTTGGTGTGATGTTGCCAACGCGCTGACGGAACACACCCAGTCACAAGAAAAAAAGTCAACGTAGCACAACGTCAGAACAACGTTCCTCCAACGCACATCTAACATATCTTGACGTCCCCCTAACATCAAAAGTTTTGTGCATGCACAAAACTTCGCTGACCCCCTGATGCGTGCTGCCATATGTTGCCGAACGTCAATGTACATTGACATATATACCAACGCGCGTGTAACGCTTACTGACGTATCCCGACGTAGCGCCAAAAAATCACATACGTGAAGCGTTGTAATGTGACAGCACCATTAGGTCATATCAGGACAGGTACCGACTTGTGACAGTGTGCACTCATGACAACATTATAGGGCTGCCTCACTGGGAAATCAGTACCATCAGCCGCCAGAACCATGACCCAATATTCCACTGTTACATTGTCCTGATACTGAGCTAACCAGACTTACCATATCCTATTAATGCCGAACATCACGATAAGAAGCGACATGTATCAATTTTGGTCATTGGTTTGACTCGACCGGGAATCGAACCCTCGATTTTCCGCACGGGAGGCCTGTGCTTTACCGACTCGGCCACGGCGTCCGGTTCCGTACATCTAAGAACTGGTCCGACTCGCTGCACGGCCACTGACATGGCACCATGCAGCTTTCATGGACATGTATGGGCATCTAGAATAATGAGCTAGAATTGTTTGCATGTGTTAATGTGCCAGTCGTGTAGTGTCGGAGTAATCTATTGGTTGCTATATAAAACCGCCCTCACTTATGTCGCAGTCACACTACGACGACAAGGGGCGACGACAGCCCAGCGACAGCGACCTCCGGTCTGTCGCCGAGTGTCGTCGGGTGTCGCGCAGGTGTCGTGCAGGTGTCGCGCAGGTGTCGCGCAGGTGTCGCCGCGACCCCTCCGCGTAACCTCCGTTTTCTCACCTGTCGCCGGGTTGTCGTCGGCTTTTTGGACATGTTGAAAAACTTCGACGACAGGCGATGTCGCTCGCCTGTCGATACGGTGTCACTAGACTGTCGGTCCAGTGTCGATACGGTGTTGTCTTTGTCGTTAAGGTGTCATCTTTGTCGTTAAGTTGTCGTCGCTTCTCTCTCCATAACAGCTGTATGTGTGTCTCTGTGTCTATGTGTGTGTCTCTGTGTGTGTGTCTGTGTGTGTGTCTCTGTGTCTCTCTGTGTGTGTCTCTGTGTCTCTATGTGTGTGTCTCTGTGTGTGTATCTCTGTGTCTGTGTGTGTGTCTCTGTGACTGTGTGTGTCTGTGTGTGTGTATCTGTGTCTGTGTGTGTGTCTCTGTGTCTCTGTGTGTGTCTCTTTGTCTGTGTGTGTGTGTCTGTGTGTGTGTCTCTGTATGTGTCTCTGTGTCTGTCTGTGTGTCTGTGTGTGTGTGTCTCTGTGTTGTGTCTCTGTGTCTCTGTGTGTGTCTATCTCTGTGTCTTTGTGTCTCTGTTGCTGTGTGTGTCTGTGTGTATCTCTGTGTCTCTGTGTGTGTCTCTGTGTTTCTGTGTGTGTCTCTGTGTGTCTCTGTGTCTGTGTGTGTCTGTGTGTGTGTGTCTCTGTTGTGTCTCTGTGTCTGTGTGTGCGATAAACCACACACACACTCACACTCACTCACACTCACACTCACACTCACACTCACTATCACACTCACACTCACTATCACACTCACACTAACACTCACACTCACACTCACACTCACTATCACACTCACACTCACACTCACACTCACTATCACACTCACACATGGACACGAGCTATGGCGAGCCTGCACTGCGGTAAACCACACCCACTCACACTCACACTCACACTCACACTCACACACACGCCCATGCCACACTCACACGCACACTCACATTCACACTCACATTCACACTCACACTCACATTCACACTCACACTCACACTCTCACTCACATCCACAGCCACATCCACACCCACACTCAGACTCACACCCACACCCACACCCACACCCACACTCACACTCACTCTATATGTGTGTGTCTCTGTGTCTTTGTGTCTCTGTTGCAGACACACAGAGACACACACACAGACACACACAGACACACACAGACACACACACAGAGACAGAGACACAGAATCACACACACAGAGACAGAGACACAGAATCACACACACAGAGACACACACAGATACACACACAGAGACACACACACAGAAACACAGAGACACACACAGAGACACACACAGACACAGAGACACAGACACACCCATAGAGACACACACAGAGACACACAGAGACACAGAGACACACACACATACATACACACACAGAGACACACAGAGACACACAGAGACACAGACACACATATAGAGACACACACACAGACACAGAGTCACACACACAGACACACACACACAGACACTGTCATCCCGCTGTCGTCCCGTCTGTCGTCCCGATGTCGTCGGGCTGTCGTCCGGATGTCGTCCGATTGTCGTCCAACTTAGCCCGAATTTGCATATGTCATCGGGATTTCACAAAATCCCAGTCGCCGGGCTGTCGTCACCCCCTTGTCGTCGTAGTGTGACTGCGACATTACCATAAAGGCCCGTTTATACTTTTGATCGCGTGTGACACGGCGCAATACGGCGCAACACGGCGCAACACGGCGCAACACGGCGCAACACGGCGCAACAAGGCGCAACACGGCGCAACACGGCGCAACACGGCGCAACGAGGCGCAACGAGGCTCAACGAGCCACAACACGCCGCAACACGCCGCAACACGCCGCAACACGCCGCAACACGCCGCAACACGCCGCAACACGCCGCAACACGCCGCAACACGCCGCAAGCCAACGTTCCCATTTAGACTTTACATCAACGATGTTGACCTTTCCACCGTTTTGCGGCGTCACACGGCACTAACCGGCGTAAAGTTGACGGCGTCACACGGCACTAACGGCGTAAAGTTGACGGCGTCACACGCGGTCAAAACTATAAACTGGCCTTTTTAAGAAGCGCCACCCTGACTGTATACCCGGGGTGCACTGTGAGTCATGGCTCTCCCACCCACCACCTATAATGTAATGTGATCTATTCAAGTTTTATGGCATCATTTCTGAGTGAGATAAATCTCCTCATCCATTCATCATTCAGGGAAGAGCCAAATTTGACCATTAAATATTATTGATATTCTTAGCATAGAATGCCGATTCACCGCACAGATTGGTGATGACTGGGATAATGCTGATTTCCTTTCCAGAGGTGATCATCCACGGGCGTCCTGATATGGCGGCAGGGCGCTACGGGGGGTGGGGGGGGGGGGGCGGCGGGCCGTGGCCGGGTGTGTCGCCACATCCACCGGGAGGGGTGACGACGGGTTTGTAATTGGGCACCCTGCCTCCGTATGTCGTGTCTTTGTATGGTGATTGCAACTGGAAACTGGGCTGGTAACATGGCGACAAGTAGGGAAGGAGACAGATTCAAAGGGTGGAGGGTTGGTTGGTTGTTGGAGTTTTATGTCCGGGCAACATCTAAGGTCATATCAGGACAAGTATTGACTTGTGACAGTGCGCGCTCATGGCGAGTTTATAGTGCTGCCCACTGGGAAATTAGGCCACCAGCACCATGACCCGATATCCCACTCTGTCATATTATCCGGACACTGAGCTAAACCAGTGCTTGCCCTATCCGATTAATGCCGAGCACAGCTAGGAAGCGATAAGTGCCAATTTTGTAAGTAATTTGTTGACTCGACTGGGAATTGAACTCCCAACGTTCTGCATGGGAGGCCTGCGCTCTACCAATTCGGTCACCGCGTCCGGTCGAAAGGGCGGAGGTGAACTGGGCAGGAGAGCAGAGGAACAGGGGAGTAGGGGAACAGGGGGCAGAGGAGCAGGGGAGCAGGAGAGCAGGGGAGCAGGAGAGCAGGGGAGCAGGGAAGCAGGGGAGCTAGGCTGGAAGTAGGCTGGAGGTGGGTTGGAGGTAGGCTGAGGTAGGCTGGTGGTGAGCTGTAGGGAGGATGGTGGTAGGCTGGAGGTAGGCTGGAGGTAGGCTGGAGGTAGGCTGGAGGTAGGCTGGTGGTGAGCTGGAGGTAGGGTAGTGGTAGGCTGGAGGTAGGCTGGAAGTAGGCTGGAAGTAGGCCGGAGGTGGGCTGGAGGTAGGCTGGAGGTAGGCTGGAGGTAGGCTGGAGGCAGACTGGTGGTAGGCCGGAGGTGGGCTGGAGGTAGGCTGGAGGTAGGCTGGAGGTAGGCTGGAGGTAGGCTGGAGGTAGGCTGGCGGTGTGCTGGAGGTAGGCTGGAGGTAGGCTGGAGGTAGGTGGTGGTAGGCTGGAGGTAGGCTGGAGGTAGGCTGGAGGTAGGCTGGAGGTAGACTGGAGGTAGGCTGGCGGTGGACTGGAGGTAGGCTGGAGGTGAGCTGGAGGGAGGCTGGAGGTGACCTGGAGGTAGGGTTGCAAGGGAGCAGGGAAGCAGGGGTGCAAGGGAGCAGGGGAGCAGGGGAGCATGGCTGCAGGGGAGCTGGGGAGCAGGGGTGCAGGGAGCAGGGGCGCAGATAAGCAGGGGAGCAAGGGAAAAGCGGAGCAGAAGTGCAGGGGTGAAGGGGTGCAGGGGAGCAGGGGTGCAGGGAAACATGGGTGCAGGGGAACAAGGTTGCAGGGGAGTAGGGGAGCAGGATTGAAGGGGTGCAGAGGTGCAGGGGTGCAGGGGAGGAGAGGTGCAGGGGTGCAGGGGAGGAGAGGGCAGGGGTGCAGGGGTGCAGGGAAGCTGGGGTGAAGGGGAACAGGAAAGTAGGGGTACAGGGGTGTAGGAGAGCAGAGGGCAGGGGAACAGGGGTGCAGGGGAGCAGAGCACCGGGGAGCAGGGGTGCAGAGGAGCAGGGGAGCAGGGGTGCAGAGGGCCGGGGAACAGGGGCGATGGGCAGCAGGGGTGCAGGGGTGCAAGGGTGCAGGGGTGCAGAGGGCCGGGGAACAGGGGCGATGGGCAGCAAGGGTGCAGTAGTGCAGAGGGCCGGGGAACAGTGGCGATGGGCAGCAGGGGTGCAGGGGTGCAGGGGTGCAGGGGTGCAGGGCAACAGGGGTGATGGGGAGCAGGGAGCAAGGGAGCAGGGGTGTACGGGCGCACGAGTGCACGTGTGTCAGGTGGGGAGGAGGTTGGAAGAGAGTAGAAGGGTGAGTTGTGGATGATGAGTGGAAGAACGGAAGTTTGATGATGGTAGCAGATAGATGAGGGGGATGCCCCTTGCTATGCTTATGAAACTAACGTCCCGTCAGCACAGAATGTCGGCGTCAGGATAAACGCTGTTACAGCATAAGTTAGTGGTAGTTACAGTGTAGGTTAGTGGTAGTTACAGTATATAGTAGTAATATCTATTATGTAGGTTAGTGATAGTTACAGTGTAGGTTAGTGGTAGTTACAGTGTAGGTTAGTGACAGTTACAGTGTATGGTAGTGGTAGTTACAGTGTAGGTGACCATGGCGGTTACTGGTAGTTACAGTGTAGGTTAGAAGTTGTTACAGCATAAGTTAGTGGTAGTTACAGTGTAGGTTAGTGGTAGTTACAGTGTAGGTTAGTGGTAGTTACAGTGTAGGTGACCGTGGCGAAAAAGTCTATGGTCCACAGTAAGAAATGCTTAACAGAAGTCTATGATGACGGCAATAGAGTGCAATAGAATGATATGACTGATTGTTTCAATGACGTAAGGCGCCAATCACTGAACACCTTGTGACCCCCCCCCCCCGATACCCCCCCCGACACCCCCCCTGAGGCTGCGCGTGTTGTATGTGAGGTCTTGGGTTTTCATTGCACGATTAGAGCTGTGTTTTGCTGATAGTCGGTCCAGGTTCCGTTTTTTTGGCTGGCTGTGCCCCATGTCCTTCGTCGGTAATACTACCTATTAGTAGTATTACACGCATTAGCATGGGTCGGCAGAGCAGCATGTGTGCCGCTGGCCGCGCGTGCCGCTGTACTGGCCGTGCGTGCCGCTGTACTGGCCGTGCGTGGCGCTGGCCGTGCGTGGTGCTGGCCGTGCGTACTGCTGGTGTCTCTATGGGATCGGTGGTATGTTGCTAATGTACGCAGAAAATGGGCTGTAATTCGCGCGTCTCTGCCTCACGCATGCGTGCACACACGAGCAGGGGCTGCGGTGGGCAGAGGCGGTGAACGGGTAGGGGCGGCGGCTGGTCGTGTCGGGCGTGCGGCCTCGGGCGGATGCTGTTGGGGGCTGTTGGGTGTTAGTACTGTTAAGCTAGGATTCCTTACACACGGTAAGCGGCATGCGGCATGCGGCAAGCGGCATGCGGTATGCGAATGGGAAGATTCCTTACACACGGCATGCGGCGTGCGGCATGCGGTAAGCAGCATATAAAAGTGTGCACCCATGTGTACATTCATTGGTATTCATATTTATGTGCATATGGTAGCATTTTTAGCTTGGTATGGTATGGGGTGTTCGTAACCTTACGACGGTTACCGGTTGCAGAACTGCAACATTTATAGAGAGGCTCCGATAAATCGGCCCAGTCTTTGGTTAAGACATGTCTTCTGCGGGTGAAGTGGTCTCAGAGGAAGTGTTGTGAAGGCTGGGGCATCCTTCAAGACGTGGTGACGACGGGGCGTCGGGTGGCAGCGGATCTCTCCGTGCCGTCTGTTTGTAGTGATCTGTATGGTGTCTGTAGTGGAGCACTCGCATCCGGTCAGCAGGGGTTCGAGGAAGGCGGGCAAAGGTGGAGCAGCGGTCGTTCCAGCAACAAGAACCAGACAGAGAAACGGAAAAAAGGTCAAGAGCCCCACCCAAGAACACAACAACCCTGGTTAGGGGAAGAAGTGAGCCTGGGGGAAATCGAATGGGCAGATCTAGGAAAGAGAAATGAGGAGAGTTGAGTCAAAGGCCCGTGCCTATCTGCCCTATGGTGACCAACCGGCGAGCCATAGACACGGACAGAGTAAGGGTAGAAAGTGAAAATGCCGGCAGGCACCCCCTCCTGGAACTCTTTTCAGACATATCAAGGAGGTGTCCGGCCGGCGGAGAGGTGATAGAGAGAGGTGTGGACGAGGTGCGGTCCGGATAGCAAGTGTGATTTTTAGCTTTAAGCTAGGATTCCTTACACACGGTAACCGTCAGTCTCCCGATTGGGACGGTCCTAACATCCTAAACTGAGCCATGTTAGGACCGTCCTTTTCGGTCAACAAAACCATTATTTTGTCTTTATGTGTGCTATTTCTACTCGTGGGGGTTCCTACCTTTATTATAACCAAATTATAGATAAGTATTCATATTTTTGTGGCTCTGGTAGCATTTTTAGCAACCCGAACCACCACCACTACCATATGTTTCCACTCAGCAGCCTTGGAGACTGCTTCCTAACAGGTCCGCACTCTACCTTGTCCTGGCTGTCCGTAATTATCAGTCGCCTCCTCCAGCCTTATATCAATGGACAAATGCGACTGATGCTTTTCTATTCACACCCCATGTTAGGACCGTCCTTTTCGGTCAACAAAACCATTATTTTGTCTTTATGTGTGCTATTTCTACTCGTGGGGGTTCCTACCTTTATTATAACCAAATTATAGATAAGTATTCATATTTTTGTGGCTCTGGTAGCATTTTTAGCAACCCGAACCACCACCACTACCATATGTTTCCACTCAGCAGCCTTGGAGACTGCTTCCTAACAGGTCCGCGCTCTACCTTGTCCTGGCTGTCCGTAATTATCAGTCGCCTCCTCCAGCCTTATATCAATGGACAAATGCGACTGATGCTTTTCTATTCACACCCCATGTTAGGACCGTCCTTTTCGGTCAACAAAACCATTATTTTGTCTTTATGTGTGCTATTTCTACTCGTGGGGGTTCCTACCTTTATTATAACCAAATTATAGATAAGTATTCATATTTTTGTGGCTCTGGTAGCATTTTTAGCAACCCGAACCACCACCACTACCATATGTTTCCACTCAGAAGCCTTGGAGACTGCTTCCTAACAGGTCCGCGCTCTACCTTGTCCTGGCTGTCCGTAATTATCAGTCGCCTCCTCCAGCCTTATATCAATGGACAAATGCGACTGATGCTTTTCTATTCACACCCCATGTTAGGACCGTCCTTTTCGGTCAACAAAACCATTATTTTGTCTTTATGTGTGCTATTTCTACTCGTGGGGGTTCCTACCTTTATTATAACCAAATTATAGATAAGTATTCATATTTTTGTGGCTCTGGTAGCATTTTTAGCAACCCGAACCACCACCACTACCATATGTTTCCACTCAGAAGCCTTGGAGACTGCTTCCTAACAGGTCCGCGCTCTACCTTGTCCTGGCTGTCCGTAATTATCAGTCGCCTCCTCCAGCCTTATATCAATGGACAAATGCGACTGATGCTTTTCTATTCGCACCCCCGTGTCGCATGCCGCATGCCGGACCGATCGCTACAGGGACCGATCGAGTTGTCGCATTCGCATTCGCATTCGCATTCGCATTCGCATACCGCGTGTAAGGGTTGCACCCCATTGACTTCAAGGCGTTTCGATTTTTTGCCGCATTCGCATTCGCATTCGCAGACCGCATACCGCGTGTAAGGAATCTCAGCTTACACATCGGCTGGGTTGTTGGGGGCCGTTAAGGGGCTGTTGAGGGCTGTTGGGGGCTGTTGGTGGCTGTTGAGGGGATGTTGGGGGCCTGTTTTGAGAGCTAGTGGGGGGCTGTTGGGGGGCTGGTCGCTGGCTGACGGGGGTCTGGTGTGGGGGGGGGGGGGGGGGGGGACTGGTGGAGGGCCGGTGGGACGCTGGGCTAGCCGGTGGGGGTGGGAGGGATGAAAAATGCTACAGTGAAAAACGTGCACGTGGGGCCGCTCCCCATTCCCTCCCGCCCCAGGCCCACTTACCCCCTCCCACCCACACCTACCCCCTCCCACCTCCACCCCCACCCTCAGCCACCAGTCTGACGAGTTTATAAGCAGGCTGTATGATATGCGCCGGCAATTAATGTCTGCCGATCCGGCTTCATGACTCCCAAGGCTGGGCGCTGTTTGAGTACAGTTGACCACGACAGTATTTCTGCTCTATTCTGGGAACCAACTTTAACTTTAAGCTGCAAAGTCCAGTAAAAGCATCACCTTTTCGAAAGCAAAACACTTATCTAGATTTGAGACTACACATTCAACTTAGAGTTAGATACTGGTGCACTTATTAAGTATTTACCAAAAGCACACCAACATTACTTTTGCGTCTTTACACTCCAACGATCTCAAAAGGTAGCTATGTTATATCAAAGTTACTTCAAGCCAATGTGTAGGCCCTGTCACACTACGACGTTTCTCACCAACGCGCTTCGACGCGTGCCGACGGGTCTGGTTTTTGTTCAAAACGTCGGTACACGTCCGGTACGTTGCCGGCGCGTTGCCGGCGCGTTACCGGCGCGTTACCGGCGCGTCGGTACATAGCAACGTGTGAATGGAAACGTCGGCGCGCGTCGGTGCGCGGCGCGGCGCGTCGAGGTTTTGTGCATGCACAAAACTTTGGACGCGCGGCGACGCGCGCCAACGGGTTGGAGGGCGCGTTACGGACGCGTTAGCAACACGTCGACACGCGTTGGCGGCGCGCCGGCGGAACGCTGGCAGGACGTTGATCAATGTTGGTTAACGTTGGCTCTTTTTCCCCAAAAATGGGAGCGTTCCGTCGGCGCGTCGGGAACGTCCCATCGACGTGTTGTGGGCATGCCATTGGCGTTGCTCCAGCGTTTCTCGGCGCGTTGGACGTGTTGCCGGCGCGCCTGGATGCGTTGGCCGCGCGCTGTGGACGCGCTGTGGACGCGCTGCGGGCGCGTCCTAACGTGTTGCTGGCGGGTATGTACGGGTTGACGCAATACTAACACGATACCAACGCGCTCCCTCCACGCTGTAAACGCGCCGATAGCGCGCCACCAGGGCGCCGACAACGCGCCAATAACACGCTACTAACGCGCCAATAACGCGCCAATAACGCGCCAATAACGCGCCTCCAACACGCCACTAACACGCTGCGCCGTGTCAAACTTTCTCCCAAAGCGCCGAAAAGTTCGACGTTTCTCGACGGGTTGCAAATATTTTGCGCGTTGCCGGCGCGCCGGCAGAAGCGTCGTAATGTGACAGGGCCTTATGGTAGATCAACGTAATTTATTTTTCTCAGAAAATGATAGAAGCTCAAAACCAAGAAGACCCCGGGTGTGCCGAGAGAGCGACAAGCTGTAGCTGCATTAAGCAGTCGTGGACGAACCGCTGAGACTAGTGGGACACAGTAGGCGTAGGCTTGTGTCTGGTACTGTGGTAGGGTGGGACGAGTATTGCACATGTAGAGAAGGCAATGCAAACGGTTCTAGGCTGAAAGTGAACTGGGGGTGGGTTGGAGGTAGGCTAGAGGTAGGCTGGAGGTAGGCTGGAGGTAGGCTGGAGGTAGGCTGGAGGTAGGCTGGAGGTAGGCTGGAGGTGGCCTGGAGGTAGGCTGGAGGTAGGCTGGTGGTAAGCTGGAGGTAGGGTGGTGGTAGGCTGGAGGTAGACTGCAGGTAGGCTGGATGTAGACTGCAGGTAGGCTGGAGGTAGACTTGAGGTAGGCTGAGGTAGGCTGGCGGTGAGCTGGAGGTAGGCTGGAGGTAGGCTGGAGGTGAGCTGGAGGTAGGTTGGAGGTAGGCTGGAGGTAGGCTGGAGGTGAGCTGGAGGTAGGCTTGAGGTAGGGTGGAGGTGAGCTGGAGGTAGGCTGGAGGTAGGCTGGAGGTGGTTTGGAGGTAGGCTGAGGTAGGCTGTAGGTAGGCTGGAGGTAGACTGGAGGTAGGCTGGAGGTGAGCTGGAGGTAGGGTGGTGGTAGTCTGGCGGTGAGCTGGAGGTAGGCTGGAGGTAGGCTGACATAGGCTGTAGGTAGGCTGTAGGTAGGGTGGAGGTAGAATGGAGGTAGGCTGGCGGTGAGCTGTAGGTGGGGTGCAGGTGGGTTGGAGGTAGGCTGAGGTAGGCTGGTGGTGAGCTGGAGGGAGGGTGGTGATAGGCTGGAGGTAGGCTGGAGGTAGGCTGGTGGTGAGTTGGAGGTAGGCTAGAAGTAGGCTGGAGGTAGGCTGGATGTAGGCTGGAGGTAGGCTGGAGGTGGCCTGGCGGTAGGCTGGAGGTAGGCTGTCGGGAGGTAGGGTGGCGGTAGGCTGGAGGTATACTGCAGGTAGGCTGGATGTAGACTGCAGGTAGGCTGCAGGTAGACTTGAGGTAGGCTGAGGTAGGCTGGCGGTGAGCTGGAGGTAGGGTGGTGGTAGTCTGGGGGTGAGCTGGAGGTAGGCTGGAGGTAGGCTGGAGGTAGGCTGGAGGTGAGCTGGAGGTAGGTTGGAGGTAGGCTGGAGGTAGGCTGGAGGTAGGCTGGAGGTGAGCTGGAGGTAGGCTGGAGGTGAGCTGGAAGTAGGCTGGATGTAGGCTGGAGGTGAGCTGGAGGTAGGCTGGAGGTGAGCTGTAGGTAGGCTGGAGGTAGACTGGAGGTAGGCTGGAGGTGAGCTGGAGGTAGGGTGGTGGTAGGCTGACGTAGGCGGTAGGTAGGCTGTAGGTAGGGTGGAGGTAGAATGGAGGTAGGCTGGCGGTGAGCTGTAGGTGGGTTGGAGGTAGGCTGAGGTAGGCTGGTGGTGAGCTGGAGGGAGGGTGGTGAGAGGCTGGAGGTAGGCTGGAGGTAGGCTGGTGGTGAGCTGGAGGTAGGGTAGTGGTAGCCTTGAGTAGGCTGGAAGTAGGCTGGAGGTAGGCTGGAGGTAGGCTGGAGGTAGGCCTGAGGTAGGCTTGAGGTAGACTGGAGGTAGTCTAGCGGTGTGTTGGAGGCAGGGTGGTGGTAGGCTAGAGGTAGGCTGGAGGTAGGCTGGAGGTGGGCTGGAGGTGGGCTGGAGGTGGGCTGGAGGTAGGCTGGAAGTAGGCTGGAGGTGGGGTGGAGGTAGGCTGGAGGTAGACTGGAGGTAGGCCGTAGGTAGGCTGGACGTAGACTGAAGGTAGGCTCAGGTAGGCTGGCGGTAGACTGGAGATGGGCTGGAGGTAGGCTGTAGGTAGGCTGGAGGTAGGCTTGGGGTAGACTGGAGGTAGGCTGGAGGTAGACTGGAGGTAGGCTGGAGATGGGCTGGAGGTAGGCTGGAGGTGACCTGGAGGTAGGCTGGAGGTTCGCTGGAGGTAGGCTTGAGGTGAGCTGGAGGTAGGGTGGTGGTAGGCTGGTGGTGAGCTGGAGGTAGGCTGGCGCTGAGCTGGAGGTAGGCTGGAGGTAGGCTGGAGGTAAATTGGAGGTAGGCTGGACCTAGGCTGGAACTGAAAGTAGGCTGGAGGTGGTTTGGAGGTAGCCTGAGGTAGGCTGGTGGTGAGCTGGAGGGAGGATTGTGGTAGGCTGGAGGTAGGCTGGAAGTAGGCTGGTGGTAGGCTGGAGGTAGGCTGGAGGTAGACTGGAGGTAGGCTGGAGGTTGACTGGAGGTAGGCTGGAGGTGAGCTGGAGGTAGGGTGGTGGTAGTCTGGTGGTGAGCTGGAGGTAGGCTGGAGGTAGGCTGAGGTAGGCTGGAGGTAGGCTGGAGGTAGGTTGTAGGCAGTCTGTAAGTAGGGTGGATGTAGAATGGAGGTAGGCTGGCGGTGAGCTGGAGGTGGGCTGGAGGTAGGCTGGAGGTAGGCTGTAGGTAGACTGGAGTTAGGCTGGAGGTAGGCTGGAGGTAGGCTGGAGGTAGATTGGGGGTGAGCTGGAGGTGAGCTGGAGGTAGGGTGGTGGTAGGCTGGAGGTAGGCTGGAGGTAGGCTGGCGGTGAGATGGAGCTATGGTGGTGGTAGTCTGGAGGTAGTCTGGAGGTAGGCTGGAGGTAGGCTGGGGGTAGGCTGGAGGTAGGCTGGAGGTAGGCTGGAGGTAGGCTGGAGGTAGGCTGGAGGTGGGCTGGAGGTGGGCTGGAGGTAGGCTGGAAGTAGGCTGAATGTGGGCAGGAGGGAGGCTGGAGGTAGGCTGGATATAGGCTGGTAGTGAGCTGGCGGGAGGGTGGTGGTAGGCTGGAGGTAGGTTGGCGGTGAGCTGGAAGTGGGGTGGTGGTAGGCTGGAGGTAGACTGGAGGTAGGCTGTAGGTAGGCTGGAGGTAGGCTGGCGGTGATCTGGAGGTAGGGTGGTGGTAGGCTGGAGGTAGGCTGGAGGTGGGCTGGAGGTGGGCTGGATGTACGCTCGAAGTAGTCTGGAGGTGGGTGGAGGTATGCTGGCAGTGAGCTGAAGGTAGGGTGGTAGGCTGGAGGTAGGCTGGAGGTAGGCTGGATGTGGACTGGAGGTGGACTGGAGGTGGGCTAGAGGTAGACTGGTGGTAGGCTGGAGGTAGGCTGGAGGTGAGCTGGAAGTAGGTTGGAGTTAGGCTGGAGCTAGGCTAGTGGTGAGCTGGAGGGAGGGTGGTGGTAGGCTGGAGGTAGGCTGGAGGTAGGCTGGCGGTGAGCTGGAGATAGGCTGGAGGTAGGCTAGAGGTGGGCTGAGGTAGGTTTGCGGTGTAGGGAAGTGTGCATGTGCATGTGTGCATGTGTGTATGGTGGGTGACCCTGTCCTGACCGTCACGGTTGACCCTCCACTTTCTATACACGTACAAATAGAGTAGACTACGAGCCGGATCAGCTGATCACGGCTCGTCACGCCCGGCTAGGCACAGCTGATCCCCGGCACCCCGCACTCCACATGCCTGGCTCGCGGTCTGCACCGTCCGCTCTGGTCCCGTCGGACCCCGCGCCGGTACAGCTCCCCCTGTACCGCAATTCCCTCGCCGCGGGCCGGTACACACCACGCCATAGTTCACGCACACACCTGTCGATCTGCTGAGTCCCTGCCAGCTTGTTTTGTCATACCCCTGTCACACTACGACGTAACGGGCCAACGTGAGCCTAACGTGGTCATTTTTCGTCATGACGTTGGGTTACGTCATGATGATGTCAGAATGACGTTAGAATGATGTCGAGCTACGTCACATTACGTCGTGTTACGTCGAGTTACGTCAAGGTTTTAGACATGTTCAAAACTTTCGACGTAGCTCGAACGTAAGGGTTTACGTTCACCGTACATTCTGTTCACGTTCAGTGAAAGTCAATGACGTTAAATGGACGTTATTCCAATGCTGCTCACTACGTTCAACTACGTTCCACTACGTTGACCCACATTAAACCGAGTGCAAATGGCCATGTGGCGTAATGGGAACGTCAGGAGAACGTCAGGAGAACGTCAGGAGAACGTCAGGAGAATGTCAGGAGAACGTCAGGAGAATGTGCCTTCAATGTACGTTCAACGTCTCATGACGTATCTAACATCACGTAACGTTCTTCTGGCGATGGAATAACGTTCATAACGTTCCGTGAGCATAGTGACGTTGTCCTCTCTCATTGAATGACGGTATCACTACGCTTTACCGACGTTACGCTCTCGTCCACTACGCTGCATCCACGTTCAACTTGTGCCCAAATTTGCATACTACGCCGAGAAGTTCAACGTTCTTCACGTTCTCCCTACGCTGATGTCATTACGTCGTAGTGTGACAAGGGCCATAAAGGAACTCTCCCAGACACCCACACAGCTGGCAGATTCGCCTTGCTCACGTGACGTGTGACTGGGAAGAACCTTGCAGTCTGACATGGGTGCACCACTCGGCCTGCACCAGCTAATGTACCCCAGCGTACCCCACCCCCTCCCCATCCCCACCCCACCCCACACGCCTATGTGTGTTGTTTTCATTTAGTTGACCTATGTCACGCTTCTGTCATTTTCAAAGCACCTCCACACACAAAAACTCACTCAAATAAACATTTAATTTCCGCTCCTCCGCCCATGCCCTGGAACTTTTCTGCGGAGCATGCGCAGTGAGTTCTTGCCCCCAACATCAGAAGGTGGGTTTTTGATGGAAATCATTTATTTTGCGATATCCTCATAATCAGTGACAGCCTTCCATTTATTTCACTGTCGTAGATCAGAGGTAGTTCATGCCTTCAGGCACATCTATTGAGACATTTCATTCCTGGGGAACTTTATTCTGGCGACTATATCTAACTGTTCTATGTCTATCTATTTGAATGGAGAGAAGCCTTCAATGAGATGCAAGCACCTGTAGTGGGTCCAGCGACGTCCGTCACCTCGCACTTAACAACTGAGGCTGCACCTCTGAGTGTTCTTCTTGGTTGTCCATCAGTGGCGATCATGACAGCAACTCACCGTTTGTTGTGAACTCATCGATGACCGATGAGTCCAATTTTTGCTCAGAATGTGAGGTGGCAAGTTGGACATGTGGGTGTAGCTGCAGTCAGATTGATTGATTGATTGGTGGTTGCTTTACGCCGTGTCGGCAGCATAGGCCATATTCATGGCGAGAAATGTTTGATTTTTGTTCAAACCATCGCTTTTACATGTAAAATCAGACAATCAATTATGTGCCAATAGACACTCATTAAATTAGAAAGCTCACAATCATATATTTGTGGTTAAGGGAAACAAATTCCCATAGAAAAAGAAAAGTTTTACTAATAATTGATAGAATCTATTTAGTAAACTATATGAGGTGGTACAGTCCAGCTGCCCTCAAGAAGGCTAAAATGTTTTCCCGTTTTACCTTAGTAAAAAGGTAATGCATACTGTCAATGCAACTTAGTCAAATGTGTTTGAGTGTCAGCGGGGACTGACACCCAATACATTCAGGGGGAGGTTCCCCCTTGAGCAGAAAAGCATGTGTAAGCCACGAGTGGCCAATACAGCACTGGCTAAGGACCACTTTGTCCTGCCGACCTCCCGCATGAGTCTGTGGTGGCTTTCCCAGAGCTGCAGTCAGAGAATCTGGTGAGTGAATGAGACAATTTTTTCCTCTGCTAATGCTTTTGTTTAGCTTGATCAGCTTCAAACTGCCCTTGAAAATAGAAGTACGCCATGGTGTCCTTGGCCACTGTTTCCCAGGTTTCAATGTTGAAACTACATTTCTTCAAGTTGCATTTAAGGCAATCTTTAAGCCTTTTCCTCGGACCACCTTGCTTTCTGTGTCCGTTTACAAGTTCACAGTAGAAGAGATCTTTTGGTATTCTATCCTCATCCATGCGGACTACATGGCCAGCCCACCGGAATAATGCTCTCATGACCATGCAGTCCATGCTGACCACTTTTGTTCTCTCTAAGGATCTTATCTATCTGAGCGTGGTGGCGTGGTGGCGTGGTGGCATGGTGGCGTGGTGGCGTGGTGGCGTGGTGGCGTGGTGGCGTGGTGGCGTGGTGGCGTGGTGGCGTGGTGGCGTGGTGGCGTGGTGGCGTGGTGGCGTGGTGGCGTGGTGGCGTGGTGGCGTGGTGGCGTGGTGGCGTGGTGGCGTGGTGGCGTGGTGGCGTGGTGGCGTGGTGGCGTGGTGGCGTGGTGGCGTGGTGGCGTGGTGGCGTGGTGGCGTGGTGGCGTGGTGGCGTGGTGGCGTGGTGGCGTGGTGGCGTGGTGGCGTGGTGGCGTGGTGGCGTGGTGGCGTGGTGGCGTGGTGGCGTGGTGGCGTGGTGGCGTGGTGGCGTGGTGGCGTGGTGGCGTGGTGGCGTGGTGGCGTGGTGGCGTGGTGGCGTGGTGGCGTGGTGGCGTGGTGGCGTGGTGGCGTGGTGGCGTGGTGGCGTGGTGGCGTGGTGGCGTGGTGGCGTGGTGGCGTGGTGGCGTGGTGGCGTGGTGGCGTGGTGGCGTGGTGGCGTGGTGGCGTGGTGGCGTGGTGGCGTGGTGGCGTGGTGGCGTGGTGGCGTGGTGGCGTGGTGGCGTGGTGGCGTGGTGGCGTGGTGGCGTGGTGGCGTGGTGGCGTGGTGGCGTGGTGGCGTGGTGGCGTGGAGCGTGGAGCGTGGAGCGTAGGACTGCATTCCCCCACACTCATCAGGTGTGGGCAGCCGGCCGGCTCACCTGTGTCAGTTTGTATCCGCTTGGATACCAGCCAGAGTTAGATGACAGTTATGATTAAGTGTGGGTCTGTGGCCATGTCCGTTTATGGGTTACGTACAGTAACTCTATCATCGTCAATAACTTGGGTGGCCAATAGCTAGCAAGCCCACGCAGGAAATCGTTGAACATCGTCGATTTTTAAGGTAGGAATATATATATTAATTATTATACATACATATACATGATATAAATTTAATGGTATTCACCAAGAGCCGTGCACAGAAAATAGCCATCAGACACAAAAGAACGCATATATATCTATTGTCTTTGCAACAACATGATCTACTATGCTGTACTTTATCGTGGTCGGCGAATATTTGTTAATAAAAGAGTTCCACAACAATTATGTATATTCTATTTTAGTCCCTGACAGCAATGAAATCAATTCATGCATTCTCTTCAGCTTACATGCATTAACAATATATGTACCTGACATGTGACGTGTGCTATGGTATATGTATCTTCTATATATGTGTCTGAAGGGAAGGAGTTAACTTTGCTAACAATAGTGCTTTAAATTAGTTCTAATGAAAACTAAATATATAACAATTAGTAACCAATGAACCTTTGTTAATAAAATCTACAAAAATACAAGGGCTTTGTTATGGTTGCATTCATGAACTTCGGAGAATGGTAATAACTAATATGGTGTTTATCTGTTTATATATGTGATGCTACTTGCAAACCTGGTAATTATACCATAACTTACTATGATATTCTGACCCTAAAGTCGGGAAACGACACTATTCTAAACAAATTATCACATTAAAAACACAACACTTCTTAGCTTCATGTTTACTCTCCTCACTACTAAATTGAATTTTGATACTGCCATTAGTTCATTTAGCATATGACTAAAATCGTATGTTATGAAGCAAAATAAGATACTTTAAAACGTTTATACTGAACAATATTATGCCCACTGAAGTAAAGATAATGTATCTGGGGCGGTTTTTTCCGTATCATATGTCACGCCAAAGTTAAGCATTCAAATTAGCCGGAACATCTGTTCTAGGCCTGTTTGCAATCAACACATTTCCTATCAAAACAGCTCCTTTGAAATAGGTCAGGTCGGCCTCTACCATTCCGGCTTCAGCCTACGGGGGAAAAGCGCTTTATATATGTCTTTTAGGCATATGCCTTACGGCCTAATGATGAGGGGAAGGGTCGCCGGTCTGCACCGAGTGACCTCTGTGTTCGTGGCTTAGCTGCGTCTTGGCGTGACCACAACACGCATGCGTGCGGGACGTGTGGGGAGGGCGACGACCGCGGGAACGGGCGAGGCGGCCCAGGCGCATGCGCGGGGGGCCAGGAATACTAACAATTCGCCGATTAGATAGCCAAATTAGAGCAACAGGGAGATCTTATAGCCATTATCCACATCGATATATTTCGATTGAAAGTGTTGAAATAATTATGATTATTCAATGTGGCACATGAAGACGTTTGAGATGAAACTTGTGTTTAATCGATGCCGGGTATCTATTTGCTTGTCTCTGTGTAGAAGAAGGTGGTGACGGGGCGTCACTTGTGGAAGGCGGCCACGACGATCTGCAACGCGTCGGTCTACGTCACGGAGCAAATACGTACACGGTACGAGACGGGCGCCGGGTCGTTGGGTTGTGGGTCAACGATATATTCACTATATGAATGAGTGATCTGGGTAACAACACCTGGTGTCGTGTTGGCACTGGTGCGGTGGTAATCACTGAAGACAATATGTACCATTAACGACTTGTGAAAGTACTTCCCTACTACGACACCATGCTGCTGACATCATGGTACCATATCCTTCTCAATCACAGTACCCTCGCATTGCTCCAACCAACCCATGCCCCCCCCCCCCCCCCCAAGAAATACATAGATAGTGTGTCAGAAGCAACGTAGCAACTAGTGATTATTTCATTAAAAAAGTGTTTGGGTCTGAATTGCTTGGGGATTGATCCTATGACCCTACACAATATAGTCCATTCTATTCGGCGCACACACGCACTAACACGCACACACATATACACACAGACACACACGCACACAACTGCAGTGAATCAAGCAGGGACTCCTGAAAATGCATGGAGTACATTTACAGACATGTCATTCCGGTTCTGGTGGGTTGGGCGAGCAATCTGGGGCCGTATGCACCAATCGGTGTTAGGGCCTTAATCGCGTCTTGGCTAGCTCCACACGGCTCAATGTGGGAAATCAGTATGCACCAATCGGTGCCAGCGCTAACCGCGGACTTTAGCCTAGGCTAAGCTAAGCCACTTTCAGAGTTGGGGTTCAGCGGTGTTAGTGTTAGGTTAGTGTAAGGATGGAGCCCAAATCTATTCAATGTGATCCTATTTGACAGAATTACATACTCTAAACGTGATATTTTATTAAATAAACCCTAAATTCGAAGCTATATTAACACTGCCGCCGCATCAGCGGAAATATTAATATTTTCGAATCGACGAATGTAAAGTAAACAAATCACTGCCGCCGCAGCGATGTCGATATCCATACTGTCCAACGTCAACTAAACATGGCCACTGCCGCAATATATTAGGCCTAAATCTATTAAATGCTGTCATATTTAACAGAATTACATACTGTACAAGTGATATTTGAGCAAATTAACCGCAAAAACGAACCGAAAGTAATGCTGCTGCTACAACGGCGGCGATATTAATATTGTAGAATCGAGGGAATTCCCAAATCTATAAATAATTTCATGGTTAGCTATCCGCCCAGGCTTGGACATTGGTGCATACGCCTTGACCTATTTCTCCAACCCGCCGCTACCCTGAGGTAGCTAACCGGAGCTAGCGCCCTAACTCCGCCTAAGCCTATCACCGATTGGTGCATACAGCCCCTGGGCCTATATGTATGTGCCAATTTTTAACCGGACCGGGGTTAAAGGAGGGTGCCGGGTTAGCTAACCCCAGAGTTCCAAATGTGTCACGGGGGATGTATGTGACCAAAGCGCGCTCGAGTTAGCTAATGTTTCAGTTATTTATAGATTTGGGAAATCCCTCTGTGCCTGTTTACATTCGTCGATTTGAAAATATTAATAATGCCGCCGTTACGGCATCAGCATTAATCTCGCTTCGATTTTAGGGTTAATTTAATGAAATTTCACGATTTGAGTATGTAATTCTGTTAAATATGATCGCATTGAATAGATATGGGCATAATATATTCGCGCCGATTCGGTGGCGACGGTGGCGGCCATATTTAGTTGACATTGGACAGTATGGATATCGACGTCGCTGTGGTGGTGGCAATTTTATACTTTACATTCGTCGATTCGACACTATTAATATCACCGCCAATGCGGTGGTAGCCTTAATAACGCTTCGAATTTAGGGTTAAATTGATAAAATTTCACTTATTGCGTATCTAATTCTGTTAAATATGGTCGCATTGAATAGATTTGGCCCGAGTCGGTGCCTAACCCCACCTTTAACCCTCCTTTCGCATGGGGTTAGTGCAGGCGACTTTACGCTCGCCGAGTTAGTTTAACCCTGACACATACATACACAGTTTTCGCCTCTAACCCGGGAAATCCGCACGATGCAGGGTTACGATAGCTAACCCGGGCTCATACATATGGGCCCAGGTGGTTTGTGGTCACAGGTTCACACGCATGCCATCTACGCTGGTGACGGCAGTCAGGCAGGACAAACCCAGGCAAATGCTGCTCCAAGTGCAGGTGCTGTGTGTACTTTACGTTTTAAACGATTTGAAAAGCACGTCGTGTTGGTCCGTACCCATTGTATTGGTGGAATTAATCAGCGACATTGTGGGACAGGTAGGCAATACTATTGGTTGTCCTGGTAATTTCTAAAGGCCCTGTCACAATATGCTGCATTGCATCAATGTATGCCGGAATATGCTGTCATACAGCAGGATTTTGAGCATGCTAAAAAATATGCCAAACTTACCCATACCTTATCTCCGCATACACCAGTGGGCTTTAACGAATACTACTTATGCCAAACGTACCCATAACATACCTATAACTTGTCTCAGCATACACCAGCATACACCAGCGTACACCAGCATACACCGGCGTACACCAGCATACACAGCACAAAATCACATACGTCGGCATACGCTGATGCAATATAGCATAGTGTGACAGGGCCTCAAGGTCACACGCGATGCGATACACTGGGTATGGGGACTTAAGGTCCGGTCCAACTTACAGTAAGAAATAAAAGAGCTGAATTAATTGAGATGCAAAATGAAGGAAAGTGATCGATAAATACTAGGAACAATTTTAGTGATTAAGACATGCGTGCACAAGGAATTACATCGGTTTGCCCCGGGGAGAGACTAGCGAGGCTTAGAGCTTTCTCGGGCAAAATCAAGAAGCCGCAGTGTAAATAAGACGTGCTCAGCGACATGCAGCAGTGGAGCAGTGCTTGCCCCCACTCTCAGCTCTCATATTTGGTCTCGTTACAAACGGGACTTATTGATTCTCTCTGTGCAGACACTGCCAGGAACCCTATATATAACTCCCATGCCCATTGTCGCAATAAATAGTAGATTAGTACCACTAAGAAAAAAGAACAACAATGCCCCCAAACCACCAGTAAACAATAGTAATGTTTGCGGTCATTTTGCTTCTGGCTGTTGTATTCGGGCTGACGACTGCGCTGTATTGTACTGCGGTTAAGGCGGCGCCCGGTGTCAGCGTCTCACCTCCCACAAGTCTGGTTCTCCACAAGAAATATGTTTAACTCCAATACATTCTTTAATATATGTGTCAATATTCTAAAAGTCAGAGAATATTGTTCTCCACAAGCAATACGTATTCTCCTGTATTCTTGGGTTTAAACTCATAAGAATAACCGCTAAAAAACAGATAGTGATAATCAGGTCGAACAAGCGACCAGAAGTAAACACTGAGATGTCACCGAATCGGTTTTTTGCCAATAACTTCTTTAATATATTCACCAATATTCTCAAACTCGTAGAGAATATTGTTGTACACGTTTCCTCCAGTATTCTTGGGCTTAAAGCCATAAAGCCAACCAAAGTTTGCATTCGTCACTCGAATCCGCGCATACGCAGAAGCGATATTTGGGAAATGAGACTTGTGAGAAATAAGATGCTGACACCGGCACCGGGGTCTGAAATGATAATAGCGCCACCCTCCTCTTCCCCCCCCCCCCCCCACTCCGTCCGCACGGGCCACCGTTTCTAGGAATGCTGACCGCCCCCGGCTGTTAACCGCGGTTGATCGGTCCGTGGAACCCATCCAGGAAGTCGTCCTGCCGGCCGGCCCGCCCCGTGTACCCGTAACCATTCAGCTACCGGCGGGGCCTGCTGCAGGAACGCACCCAGCACCTACCGGCACACAGTAGCCACACTGTGGCCACAGACAGGCTGGTCTGTGTTGGCGATACAATGAGGGGGGGGGGGGGTGAGTGAAGATGGAGGCAGGCGGAGCTATCAGTTTCACAGAACTTATATTCAGCATGTAATCATGGGTTTGTTTTAAGGGGTGGGACAAGGCGGGTTGTGTGGATTCGGCCCAGATCCGGGTACGGTGGTTTGGTTGTTATTATCTACATCTAATGACAGAGCAGCGGCGTCCAGACCGTGCAACCCCAGCTGACAGTCGCTGGACGGGGCCGGGGCCAGGGCGGGCGGGGCAGGGTCGGGCCGGCCGCAGGGTCGGTCAGTGCAGCGGTCACATTAACAACCGACCGCTCTAGAAGCTGACACCCTGTTGGGATCTGAGACTGGCATGCAAATAATACCTGCAGAGGTCGGGCTGCAGGCCTCCTCAACCGTAAACACCGCACCCAGCCTGCAGGCTAACACGCCCCGCCCTTACCGGGCTGCAGGCCTCCTCAACCGTAAACACCGCACCCAGCCTGCAGGCTAACACGCCCCGCCCTTACCGGGCTGCAGGCCTCCTCAACGATAAACACCGCACCAGCCTGCAGGCTAACACGCCCCGCCCTTACCGGGCTGCAGGCCTCCTCAACCGTAAACACTGCACCCAGCCTGCAGGCTAACACGCCCCGCCCTTACCAGGCTGCAGGCCTCCTCAACCGTAAACACCGCACCCAGCCTGCAGGCTAACACGCCCCGCCCTTACCGGGCTGCAGGCCTCCTCAACCGTAAACACCGCACCCAGCCTGCAGGCTAACACGCCCCGCCCTTACCGGGCTGCAGGCCTCCTCAACCGTAAACACCGCACCCAGCCTGCAGGCTAACACGCCCCGCCCTTACCGGGCTGCAGGCCTCCTCAACCGTAAACACTGCACCCAGCCTGCAGGCTAACACGCCCCGCCCTTACCGGGCTGCAGGCCTCCTCAACCGTAAACACCGCACCCAGCCTGCAGGCTAACACGCCCCGCCCTTACCGGGCTGCAGGCCTCCTCAACTGTAAACACCACACCCAGCCTGCAGGCTAACACGCCCCGCCCTTACCGGGCTGCAGGCCTCCTCAACCGTAAACACTGCACCCAGCCTGCAGGCTAACATGCCCCGCCCTTACCAGGCTGCAGGCCTCCTCAACCGTAAACACCGCACCCAGCCTGCAGGCTAACACGCCCCGCCCTTACCGGGCTGCAGGCCTCCTCAACTGTAAACACCACACCCAGCCTGCAGGCTAACACGCCCCGCCCTTACCGGGCTGCAGGCCTCCTCAACCGTAAACACTGCACCCAGCCTGCAGGCTAACATGCCCCGCCCTTACCAGGCTGCAGGCCTCCTCAACTGTAAACACCGCACCCAGCCTGCAGGCTAACATGCCCCGCCCTTACCGGGCTGCAGGCCTCCTCAACCGTAAACACCGCACCCAGCCTGCAGGCTAACACGCCCCGCCCTTACCGGGCTGCAGGCCTCCTCAACCATAAACACCGCACCCAGCCTGCAGGCTAACACGCGCCGCCCTTACCGGGCTGCAGGCCTCCTCAACCGTAAACACCGCACCCAGCCTGCAGGCTAACACGCCCCGCCCTTACCGGGCTGCAGGCCTCCTCAACCGTAAACACCACACCCAGCCTGCAGGCTAACACGCCCCGCCCTTACCGGCTGCAGGCCTCCTCAACCGTAAACAACCGCACCCAGCCTGCAGGCTAACACGCCCCGCCCTTACCGGGCTGCAGGCCTCCTCAACCGTAAACACCGCACCCAGCCTGCAGGCTAACACGCCCCGCCCTTACCGGCTGCAGGCCTCCTCAACCATAAACACCGCACCCAGCCTGCAGGCTAACACGCCCCGCCCTTACCGGGCTGCAGGCCTCCTCAACCGTAAACACTGCACCCAGCCTGCAGGCTAACACACCCCGCCCTTACCAGGCTGCAGGCCTCCTCAACCGTAAACACCGCACCCAGCCTGCAGGCTAACACGCCCCGCCCTTACCGGGCTGCAGGCCTCCTCAACCGTAAACACCGCACCCAGCCTGCAGGCTAACACGCCCCGCCCTTACCACGTGCACGCGCACACAGACGTGCACACACACGCACCCCCAAATGTTTGCACACGCACATGCGCACACACGCGTCCACAACGCACACATCTCAGCAAGCACAGCCACGCACATACTTCACACCCACAACCCAGAACGCTCATATTTTCACACCCATCACAATTCACACCTCTGCCCAGTCTCCATTTGGACGCCTCCACATGACACGTGTGCTACCCACAGCTGCGAGTTCCGCGTTCACATCTAATTTCTCCGGTGAACCAGACTAGTGGAAGCTACCGTAATTACCACCACCCCACCACCAGTCGCAAATTTCCCATTCCCAGAAACAATTACAGCAGCGGCCTATCTAGGAAACCGGAACCGGAAGTCGAGAAGCGCACATGGTTCAATTAAGCAGGTCCCGGGCGGCCCTTGGAGGCGGCCGTCTGCAGCCCGGGGTATACATAGTACACGTCAGCACACCGGGCACACGGCCGTGTCGTCTTGCGTCACGATTCTGGAAGCTATTGCTGGTACATTCCTGGGCTGCTGTGTGGAAGAAGAGGTCTTTATTATAATGGCTGGCTGAGGACCTGCGTGTCTAAAGACTGGCGTGTGCTGCCAACATTAAGGTAACTTCTGGCCAGGCTTTGCGTGGTAGTATTATAAGCCATACCATTTGGATCATGAATGGAGTCTATTTTCAGGGCACCCCCCTTCCCACTGACCTTCACCCTCCTGACCTTGGGGGGTGGGGGGGGGGGGTGATGTAGTCTCTTGACAACACTCCGCTCAAACATCGCCCAGCTTGCTGGACGTGCGCTAATCACGCTTGACGCTGGTACAACACACAGTTATTTATAACTCCGATCTGCACAGCGCAATTATCCCGGAAACAATCGCTGAAGTGTTAATAAATCTTCCTGAAACGCCCACGATGATTAGGGCAGTAGGTCTGAGCGTAAAATACAATTTATTATATATTTATTTGTGCTTGATATATTTTATATGCATTTGCTTCTTTAACGAACACGGCAGAAGTCGAGTTGGTAATGGAGTATTTTGTCTTTCTTCGTTCTTTCTTTCTTCATTCCCCCCCCCCCCCTCCCCCTCGCTGAAATGTAACATGGAAAGAGTGAGAAGAAACTCTTTGAATTCGCCATCTGAAAGGTGTGGGATAGAATACATTGATGTGGCGGTGTACTTGGAGGAAGTGGGGGTGGTGGGGTGACCTCTTCTATACAAACAATTTGCTGAGAATCGGCACCAAATTAGAAATCCCTCGAATGACACCTCAAACCACTGTATATAAACACAATCAACGCGCGTCTGAATATTGTGATCATGTTATCAACAATTATCAGAAGAACTCGGTCTGACTTAGCGCGGCGGTGCCTGGAGGCGGCGGGCGCCGGGCGCGGTCTGGCGGCCCGCTTAGGGCGCCTCTCCCGGCGTACAATGGCGTGCGGCAGCTCGCCCGGCCGCGTATTTACGTTGGCAGGACCCATTCTAATTTCTAGCCGCTGTCCCACCCCTCAATGGATCAGCCGACACGCCTCCCCCCAGGGGGGCCCTCTCACTAACACAGTGTCACCTTCAAACCAAACCATGAACAGAGAAACACCTTCCATATGTACAAGCTCCTCTACCCTCCACCCCTTCAGCCCCCCCCCCCCACCCGCCCGCCCGCCCGCCCGCCCCGTCGGCGCACACTGGCCGTTCCACAGCGTGTACTACGCCACACGACTACATGATGTAAGCACCTGGGGCCGTATGCAGGAGTCAGTGTTAGCGAAGGAAAACGGTGTTTGGCGGAAATTCCGGTTTAGCGGCGAAAAAATGGTATGCACGAGTCAGTGTTAGGCCTAACACCAAAGGCTTAACCGGTGTTACCTTACCCCTAAAAAATATCAGGTTTAGCGAGTTTATTAGGCCCAAATCTATTCAATGCTGTCATATTTAACAGAATTACATACGCAATAAGTGAAATTTTATCAATTTAACCCTAAATTCGAAGCATTATTAAGGCTACCGCCGCATTGGCGGCGATATTAATACTTATATTTTCGAATTGACGAATGTAAAGTAAACAAATCGCCGTCGTCGCGACCGCTGCGTCGACGTCATATTTAACAGAATTACATACACAATAAGTGAAATTTTGTCAATTTAACCCTAAATTTGAAGCATTATTAAGGCTCCTGCCGCATTGGCGGCGATATTAATAGTTATATTTTCGAATCGACGAACGTAAAGTAAACAAATCACTGCCGCCGCCGCTTTCCATACTGGCGGTACCCGGTTTGTTTACTGTACGTTTGTCGATTTGAAAATATAACTATTAATATCGCCTCCAATGCGCCAGTAGCCTTATTAACACTTCGAATTTAGGGTTAAATTGATCAAATTTCACTATTTGACTATGTAACTTTGTTAAATATGACAGCATTTAATACATTTGAGCCTAATATATGCCTACAAATGCAGAGGGATTTCCCAAATCTATTAATAAATTGACGTTTAGCTATAATGAAAGTGTTACGGGCTCCTGCATACGGCTTGACCGAATTCCCCGGTTCGGAGATAGCTAAACGGTAACAGGCTGTAACACCAAACCCCGCTAACACTGACTCCTGCATACGGCCCCAGGTGCGAGTCGTGGTACATTTACGGGAGGTGGTAGTAAATTAGTGGTGCAACGTGCCGAGTCTGGCCCGCAGAGAGACCTGCTACACAAATGAAAGGGACGAGATGAACGGCCGTAGTTAGGGCAACTGGGCAGGTACGGTGAAGCTGCACAGCACGTTCAGCAGGTCGTGTTGGCAGTGTGACCTGTTAGTACCACTCCACAGGGCGTGTTGGCAGTGTGACCTGTTAGTACCACTCCACAGGCCGTGTTGGCAGTGTGACCTGTGAGTACCACTCCACAGGGCGTGTTGGCAGTGTGACCTATTAGTACCACTCCACAGGTTATGTTGGCAGTGCTACCTGTTAGTACCACTCCACAGGTCATGTTGGCAGTGCTACCTGTTAGTACCACTCCACAGGTCGTGTTGGCAGTGTGACCTGTATTAGTACCACTCCATCAGGTCGTTGTTGTTGGCAGTGTGACATGTTAGTACCACTCCACAGGTCGTGTTGGCAGTGCTGTGACATCCAGTGTTGCAGTGACCAGTACCACTCCACAGGGCGTGTTGGCAGTGCTACCTGTTAGTACCACTCCACAGGGCGTGTTGGCAGTGTGACCTGTTAGTACCACTCCACAGGTCATGTTGGCAGTGCTACCTGTTAGTACCACTCCACAGGGCATGTTGGCAGTGTGACCTGTTAGTACCACTCCACAGGTCGTGTTGGCAGTGCTACATGTTAGAACGACTCCACAGGTCGTGTTGGCAGTGCTAGATGTTAGTAGCACTCCACAGGTCATGTTGGCAGTGCTACATGTTAGTACCACTCGACAGGGCATTTGGCAGTGTGACCTGTTAGTACCACTCCACAGGTCGTGTTGCCAGTGCTACATGTTAGTATGACTCCACAGGTCGTGTTGGCCATGCTACATGTTAGTACGACTCCACAGGTCGTGTTGGCAGTGCTACATGTTAGTACCACTCCACAGGTTGTGTTGGCAGTGCTACCTGTTAGTACCACTCCAAAGGGCATGTTGGCAGTGCTACCTCTTAGTACCACTCCACAGGGTGTGTTGGCAGTGTGACCTGTTAGGACCACTCCATAGGTCGTGTTGGCAGTGTGACATGTTAGGACCACTCCACAGGTCGGGTTGGCAGTACTACCTGTTAGCACCAATCAACAGGGCGTTTTGGCAGTGTGACCTGGTAGTACCACTCAACAGGTCATGTTGGCAGTGCTACCTGTTAGTACCACTCCACATATTATGTTGGCAGTGCTACCTGTTAGTACCACTGCACAGGTTGTGTTGGCAGTGCTACCTGTTAGTACCACTGCACAGGTTGTGTTGGCAGTGCTATGTGTTAGTACCACTGCACAGGTTGTGTTGGCAGTGCTACCTGTTAGTACCATTCCACAGGGCATGTTGGCAGTGCTACCTATTAGTACCACTCCACAGGTTGTGTTGGCAGTGCTACCTGTTAGTATCACTGCACAGGTTGTGTTGGCAGTGCTACCTGTTAGTACCACTGCACAGGTTGTGTTGGCAGTGCTACCTGTTAGTACCACTCCACAGGGTGTGTTGGCAGTGCTACCTATTAGTACCACTCCACAGGGTGTGTTGGCAGTTCTACCTGTTAGTACCACTCCACAGGGCGTGTTGGCAGTGCTACCTATTAGTACCACTCCACAGGGTGTATTGGCAGTGTGACCTGTTAGTACCACTCCACAGGGCGTGTTGACAGTGTTACCTGTTAGTACCACTCCACAGGGCATGTTGGCAGTGTGACCTGTTAGTATCACTGCACAGGTTGTGTTGGCAGTGCTACCTGTTAGTACCACTGCACAGGTTGTGTTGGCAGTGCTACCTGTTAGTCCCACTCCACAGGGTGTGTTGGCAGTGCTACCTATTAGTACCACTCCACAGGGTGTGTTGGCAGTTCTACCTGTTAGTACCACTCCACAGGGCGTGTTGGCAGTGCTACCTATTAGTGCCACTCCACAGGGTGTATTGGCAGTCTGACCTGTTAGTACCACTCCCCAGGGCGTGTTGACAGTGTTACCTGTTAGTACCACTCCACAGGGCATGTTGGCAGTGTGACCTGTTAGTACCACTCCACAGGTTGTGTTGGCAGTGTGACCTGCTACTACCACTCCACAGGTCGTGTTGGCAGTGCTACCTGTTAGTACGACTTCACAGGGCGTGTTGGCAGTGTGACCTGTTAGTACCACTCCACAGGTCATGTTGGCAGTGTTACCTGTTAGTGTTAGTACCACTCCATCGGGCGTGTTGGTGGTGCTATCTGTTAGTACCACTCCACAGGGCATGGTAGCAGTGCTACCTGTTAGTACCACTCAACAGGGTGTGTTGGCAGTACTACCAGTTAGTACCAGTCCACAGGCCGTGTTGGCAGTGTGACCTGTTAATAGCACTTCACTTGGCATGTTGGCAGTGCTACCTGTTAGTACCACTCCACAGGTTATGTTGGCAGTGCTACCTGTTAGTACCACTGCACAGGTTGTGTTGGCAGTGCTACCTGTTAGTACCACTGCACAGGTTGTGTTGGCAGTGCTACATGTTAGTACCACTGCACAGGTTGTGTTGGCAGTGCTACCTGTTAGTACCACTCCACAGGGTGTGTTGGCAGTGCTACCTATTAGTACCACTCCACAGGGTGTGTTGACAGTTCTACCTGTTAGTACGACTCCACAGGGCGTGTTGGCAGTGCTACCTGTTAGTACCACTCCACAGGGCATGTTGGCAGTGTGACCTGTTAGTACCACTCCACAGGTTGTGTTGGCAGTGTGACCTGCTACTACCACTCCACAGGTCGTGTTGGCAGTGCTACCTGTTAGTACGACTTCACAGGGCGTGTTGGCAGTGTGACCTGTTAGTACCACTCCACAGGTCATGTTGGCAGTGTTACCTGTTAGTGTTAGTACCACTCCACCGGGCGTGTTGGCGGTGCTATCTGTTAGTACCACACCACAGGGTGTATTGGCAGTGTGACCTGTTAGTACCACTCCCCAGGGTGTGTTGGCAGTGGTACCTGTTAGTACCACTCCACAGGGCATGTTGGCAGTGTGACCTGTTAGTACCACTCCACAGGTTGTGTTGGCAGTGTGACCTGCTACTACCACTCCACAGGTCGTGTTGGCAGTGCTACCTGTTAGTACGACTTCACAGGGCGTGTTGGCAGTGTGACCTGTTAGTACCACTCCACAGGTCATGTTGGCAGTGTTACCTGTTAGTGTTAGTACCACTCCACCGGGCGTGTTGGCGGTGCTATCTGTTCGTACCACTCCACAGGGCATGGTAGCAGTGCTACCTGTTACTACCACTCAACAGGGTGTGTTGGCAGTGCTACCAGTTAGTACCACTCCACAGGCCGTGTTGGCAGTGTGACCTGTTAATACCACTTCACATGGCATGTTGGCAGTGTGACCTGTTAGTACCACTCCATAGGTCGTGTTGGCAGTGCTACCTGCAGTAGCACTCCACAGGGCGTGTTGGCAGTGTGACCTGTTAGTACCACTCCCCGGGTCGTGTTGGCAGTGCTACCTGTTAGTGTTACCGTTAGTACCACTCCACAGGGCGTGTTGGCAGTGTGACCTGTTAGTACCACTCCCCGGGTCGTGTTGGCAGTGCTACCTGTTAGTGTTACCGTTAGTACCACTCCACAGGGCGTGTTGGCAGTGTGACTGGTTAGTACCACTCCACATTTTACAAGGCAATTACATAATTAATAATATGCATGTAATAAATTGATACATTCCATATAAGATTATAATATGTGGCCGAGTGACTTGAACTTGACAAGTTATTCAAAGAACGCTGGTGCCTTTATATTGCAGTGCAGCGTTTGTATATCATCACCCTCGGCATTATTGAACTTTGCATCTAGATATGCCTCATTAATACACGTAGTTAGGGGGTTCTAACTGCTAATACCCCTGTCACCCTACGACATAGCAGGCCAGTGAGTGGGCAACATAAAAATCACTTATTTACGTTGAAATTCTTGGCGTTTCAGGGCCAAATCGGACGTCAGTGCAATGTAGTGGATGTAGGCGAAATGGTGGTCCAATGTAGTTGTAACGTGTCTCAACGAGTTAGAACGTCAAAAAAATAAATGGTCCAATGTAAGGCTAATGAGCCTCCAGTGTGCACAGTGTCAGCCTAGTGAAACCCTAGCGTCGGCTTAGCATAGCACTCGCATAATTATGCCCGCCCTAACGTAGATACGTGTGACTCTGACGTAATTCGTAACATGAGTCGATGTCAAGCCCGTGAGTGAGCAGTTTCAGTTTAACAACAGTCCAGCATGCTCAGTATAAGGACAGCAAGGCAAAAAGTTCACAGCATGTTCGCTTACGTTTGAAGAACGTTGGCACACGTTACATACATTACACACGTGCCAGCTGTTCATCAACGATGTTGAATACATCAAGACACGTTGGACTTATGCTAGACTAACGTTAGATACACATCAGAGACACGTTAGACCTATGTCGAGATACGTTAACACCATGTTGTCATCGTGCGGGCTGCACGTTCCTCCCGTAAGTCGATGTAGCTCAAGGTAGGCCAACGTAGCTCTAACAAACGTCTAACATATCTGGACCTAAGCCTAACGTGAGCCCAACATAAGCCCAATGTAACCCAACATAACCCAACATAACCCAATGTAACGGCCTTACATCGAGTTACGTCAAAAGTTTTGGGTATGTCCAAAACCTTGACGTGTGGCACCATATCTTGATGTAAGTCGACGTATCTCGACGTATCTCGCCATAGGCTTAATGAACGAGTAATGTATCTCGACGTATCTCAACATAATGGCCAAATTTCACCTACTTCGGCTTACGCTACCGCATTACGTCATAGTGTGACAGGGGTGTAAGTGCGGACTGACCTTAGGCACACCTTCACCAGATACCAGTCCGCATCAGGATAACAAAACTACCACTAGTACCAGGGACGCATTGGTTTCGATTCTAAACTATGAATTACTCGAACACGATGTATATCAATTTGCAAAACTGGCGCAGTCAGGTTAATTCACCCTTATATTGAGAATAAGCAAGCAGAAAATTGCCAGGTTGAAAAACTCCACCATTGGAGTCCGCCATGCAACCTTTATCGAAGGTTTTTAGATAATGTGTTCCTTCACCTCTTTCACGACATATTGTTGAATACACTCGCTGAGAAATAATTAAATTTGATTTAATCTGACGAAGTTCTTTATATGGATTTCTAAAAAAAAAAAAAAGTTTAACCCAGGGAACGTAATGGGCAACGAAAAAAAAGACCTGGACTACACGACATTCTAAAGTGCATCGTTCTTTTTGCAGTGGAGGATTTTGATCGATCTCTTTTCAAACGGAACGCTGACTTTAGATTATCGAAACGCGTGGGTGTTTTTCCTGGCGTCGTTTTGAATAGAAAGCACCTCGAGGTAGCATCCCGGCATACCGGCACACGCAACACTACCCTGCCTGCCCCGGCGCTCATTGAGGGCCGCCACTCATGCGCATCGCGCCGCGCCCTGCGTCTCGGCTGATGCCATTTATCAAGTCCCAGCGTTTTCTTCTCCCCTGTGTGCGTGGCGTGTCGAGGTGAGGATGTGGTTGGGGGTGGGGGCGGTGTGGATGTAGCGTGGGATGGGGCGAGGAAGGCAAAGGTTCTTTACCCAAAGGTTCTTTACCCAAAGGTTCTTTACCCAAAGGCCTGAATGGTGCTAGCTTCATGATAATTAGCATCACACCTGGTTAGAATGCGCTTTGAGAGGTGCTCCCGTTATATTGAAATATTACTGACCACCTATTGTGGTGGCCAGTGAACATGTGCCCACGGTGAAGAAAAAGAATGGGGGTGGGGGAGGAGGAGGGGGAGATGGGGGGGGGGGGTGATATGTGTGTGTGTTCACTCATCCGTGAATAGACATATTGTCTTGTCACCGCAGGCACATCCGGGTTCCACACAGGTGGGCGAGAGCTTCCACGGATAGATAGTGTCTGCTTAGCACACACGCGCTATATATATGCACCCAGGTTCTCTATCGTCACTTGCGTGACAATATGTTTCTATGGCTAAAGAATGTCTGAGAAACTCTCCAGATTTGAGAAAGAAAACGCGTCTCCAACACATTTACAGGAAGCTTCAACAACAGGATACGGTGGGTAGAGGGTCTGGTTTTCGTGTGAGAGGTCTAGGGTTCGAATCCTTGGTCGAAAAAACCAAGGAATAACAAACATGGCACTTGTTATCCGACGCTTAACGTTATTGAGAGAGTTTGTGGCTCAGTGTCCGGATAATGTGGTTGAATGACATATCTATATTATCATGTCATGGTGGCGGTCATATGTGCTGAGGCGACATTACAGTTCGCTAGGATGTAAAACACCAATCAACTATTCACAAACAAACATCTGGTGGGCTCCTCCCATGAAGGGAATGTCCGGCACCGAATTAGCTGGCTACCACGTTGTAAAATATTCCGATAATGACGCATTGGTGGGGGAATGCAAATGTTCTACTTATGAAAAAGGTATATAGGGCCAGGTGCATAGATGTGTTTATGTAGTTGCTTGTGGTACTTGACTCATTGTAAATAGACATTGTGGTGCTAGTAAGATAGTGTGTAAGGGGCATTTAAAGCTCTACCCACTACCCCCTTCCCCCTCTGCTAGTCACGGACCACCACACACGCAGCTCAGGGAAGGTGGTGACCAAAGGAGCCACGCCCTTGGTGGTGGTGGGCAGATCACTGTAACCATGGGTATCGGAAATGCTTGATTCACATTGGTAGAGCTTGATTCTCATTGGGAGAATGTGGTGAGGTGATACACTATACTGGATCCATGTACCATATAAGAATAAACCCGAGGGCTTGGCTCTATCTCTTCTTTCACTCTTTATACTGTTCCTTTCTCTTTTTGCCTGTATTGATTTCACCATAGCCTGCCTACACAACCACAGATTCCAGCCATGGACTTTATAATTGGTGATCACGATGGTTATTGACACTATACGATTAGTAATACTAGTTAGTTTTGATGACGTTATAGACTGGTGCTGTATTATATATACTGACGACCATGAGTTATTTTGATTAATAGTTAGACTATGACGTATTTGTTATAATTTCTATTCAAAATTGACATTTAATGCATTTTGGTAGTTTCAGATACAAGGTGTAGTGACTGAAGTAGTTTACTAAGTAGTGTTAATTTTAAATGAAAATGAACATATTTGACTACGACTAGTTTGGTGAGTTGTGTAGGTAGTGTTTTTTCTTCTATCCAATTTTTTCTTCGTTTCGTCTCTTTTCACGGTTTAATTTCATTTAAAATTAGCTTTTCGACGACTTTACCGACAGAACGCTGCTATTCTTAGGAAGTACATTAATCTTTGATAATGGTATTATTGTAAATTGCCGTTATTGAAGCCTCATGGAGCCGGTGGAATAGAATCTTTTCGGGACTACTTTCGGTATTTCATTTAACCTTGGGATGAATGTGAAGGCGTAGTAATACACTACATGAGTCTTTTCACATTTCTTCTGCTTTACAGGTAAATAACTATACTTGGATTCAATTCTTTAAATTATTTCTACCACCGCATACAACAGCAGCTAAGAAATGCCAGTCACACGCCACAAGGAGGAGCAGTTGCGTGATGAATTTCACCAATGGTATCAAGGTCAGTGTGAGTTCAATTCTGCCCCTTGAGATGTGATGTTCGAGCATGGGCTGACCGCTGACCAGTGCACGTCTGTAAAAAGTGTAAGCCAGCCCAGCACCAGCCTGCAAGGTGCATGTCTGTAAGCCATCCCAGCACCACCGTGCAGTGTACAGACAAGGTGTATGTCTAACCCACCAGCCTGCAGTGCACAGACAAGGTGCATGTCTAACCAACCACCAACCTAGAACCTGCAGAACACAGACAAGATGCATGTCTGTAACCCACCACCCTGCAGCGTACAGACAAGGTGTTTGGGGTAGTGCTGGGTTTATGGTGAGTGAATACTGTCCACCTTCCAAAGTTCTCGTTGTTAAAGGCCCTGTCACATTACGACACATCTCAGAAGCGCACCGCCAACGCATAGAATCATATTTTTTGTCAAGATGCCTCAAACTTTTCCGCACGGGGGAAAAAGTTGGATGTCAGCGCAACGTAGTGGACGTAAGCATAGCGTCGGTCCAACGTAGTGGTAAAGTATATTAACGCAAGAGAAGAAAAAACGTTTGCCACAACATGTGGCTAACATGCCTCTTTCGCATCTGGCGTTTACCTAGCTTTGGCATAACGCGCTCCCAATGTTCTGCTGCAACCGTTAAACGTGTTCCACAATGTATGAGAGCGTAGTGCCAGCGCATGAGTGACGCATCTCCAATGACAGTCCAGCGCATTTTGGCATTATGCCAGCATGCAGCCAGCGCGCGCGACATTGGCGTAATGCATAAGTAACGCATGCCAACGTGTGGGGGGCACCCAGCCCACTTGCAAAATGCTCATGGCACCTTCGCAGAATGCCGGTGAACATTATATATGTTAAGCAAGCGCCAGACATGTGCCCTATAGGTCAAATATGTCGAGACATGATGGAGAAACGCCAACCACGCGTCTGCCATATGCTATGCATACGTTAGAACAACGTTGTCATATGTTGGCATTACATTGCCAATGCGCGGACTGAACGCTCTTTGTCGGAGCAATGAAAGTCAACATAGGACAACGTACGAACAACGTTCCTCCAATGCGCATCTAACGCATCTCGACATATGCCTAACGTAGGTGTAACGTAAGCATCCATGCTTTGTCATACATCAAAAGTTTTGTGCATGCACAGAACTTTGCCGAACCCTGACGTGTGCCACCATATGTCAACGAATGTTGACATACATTGAAGTATACCAACATGCACCTAGCGCACATGTAACGCATACCGATATATCCTGACATAGCGGCAAAAAACCACATACAAGCGCCAGACATGTGCCCTATAGGTCAAATATGTCGAGACATGATGGAGAAACGCCAACCACGCGTCTGCCATATGCTATGCATACGTTAGAACAACGTTGTCATATGTTGGCATTACATTGCCAATGCGCGGACTGAACGCTCTTTGTCGGAGCAATGAAAGTCAACATAGGACAATGTAAGAACAACGTTCCTCCAATGCGCATCTAACGCATCTCGACATATGCCTAACGTAGGTGTAACGTAAGCATCCATGCTTTGTCATACATCAAAAGTTTTGTGCATGCACTGAACTTTGCCGAACCCCTGATGTGTGCCACCATATGTCAACGAATGTTGACATACATTGAAGTATACCAACATGCACCTAGCGCACATGTAACGCATACCGATATATCCTGACATAGCGGCAAAAAACCACATACAAGCGCCAGACATGTGCCCTATAGGTCAAATATGTCGAGACATGATGGAGAAACGCCAACCACGCGTCTGCCATATGCTATGCATACGTTAGAACAACGTTGTCATATGTTGGCATTACATTGCCAATGCGCGGACTGAACGCTCTTTGTCGGAGCAATGAAAGTCAACATAGGACAACGTAAGAACAACGTTCCTCCAATGCGCATCTAACGCATCTCGACATATGCCTAACGTAGGTGTAACGTAAGCATCCATGCTTTGTCATACATCAAAAGTTTTGTGCATGCACTGAACTTTGCCGAACCCCTGATGTGTGCCACCATATGTCAACGAATGTTGACATACATTGAAGTATACCAACATGCACCTAGCGCACATGTAACGCATACCGATATATCCTGACATAGCGGCAAAAAACCACATACATCGCCGGACGTTTGCGCAATGCATCGTAATGTGACAGCCCCATTAGGTCTGTGTGCTTTGGGTGAGTGGAGACACAGCAGGACGGCGACTTTGTTGGGGTTAAGCCTCACTGAGCCAAGTCCCTTCACAAACGCCATTTGTCGCGCCCTGCGACTCACCAACATCCCTGAGATCCAACTTGGGGACTTGGCCAGTCCTTAGCGCATTTCAACACACCGTTACACCATTAGAGCCTGTTAGTTAAGCCACAATGTGGCAGCGCGAAACCCGGGCAGAAGGCGCCCAGTGGGTAACATGGAATTTGTGGAAAAGGCGGCCTCTGGAAGCTGCACATAGTTACTGAACGCCGCCATTGTGTGCAGTGTTTGCCGAGTGGGAATTGTGCCGATTCAACGGTTACGCCGCGCTACAGAAAACCGCCACAATGCCTTCACAGGAGTGGTGTAATTGTGTGAGGCTTATGGGTAATGGTCAGTGGCGGCCTGGGCGCTGTTTCCTTAACAAATCGCTTTACGGCAAATGCAAATGAGCACACTTACCAACAATTACCAACAATTACCAACACAGCTTTCCTTTCATCAAGTATGCACATAGTTTCGAACTTGTAAGTTTTATTTTGAAAATTTCTGCGCTCTATTTAACTAGATCTATTTTGTCCACAACTGGTTAATCAAAGGCTGTGGTATGTGCTGTCCTGTCTGTGGGAAAGTGCATATAAAAGACCCCTTGCTGCTTATCGGAAAAGAGTAGCCTATGTGACGGCAACAGGTTTCCTCCAAGAAAATATATGTCAGAATGACCATATCTTTGAGTGATAAAAATCATTGTGCTGTAGAAAGAAGCATTGCTAAATAAAACAATCTTTACTTTTTCGATCTATTGATGTGTCACTATCATGCTGCATATATATATATATATAAACATATATATAGTTATATATATGCATCAATAAATGTATATAGATCACGGGTAATATCGCTAACTGAATTTTGAGGTCCACCAGCGGTCATTTCGGCTACATTTGGCCCCAACAGACAGCTAGCCCACTGCGCATACATGTGTCCCGTACCAGCGCGTGGCGCTGCCTATGGGCGCGCCGAGTGGGTGCTCGTCACTGTGTGCGAATGAGCCGCACCACGTGTTTCAGTCGAACGCAGCCGGAGTTGTGAAGCTCCCTGAATGCATGTAGAGAATGCAAAGTGAGCATAAAAAGCGCGCCACTCAATGTGTTATAGCACAATAGGCCCCGCACTCAATGCGATATAGCACAATAGGCCCGCACTCAATTTGATATAGCACAATAGGCCCCACACTCAATGTGATATAGCACAATAGGCCCCGCACTCAATGTGATATAGGACTATAGGCCCCGCACTCAATGCGATATAGCACAATAGGCCCGCACTCAATGCGATATAGCACAATAGGCCCCGCACTCAATGTGATATAGGACAATAGGCCCCGCACTCAATATGATATAGGACAATAGGCCCCGCACTCAATGTGATATAGGACAATAGGCCCCGCACTCAATGCGATATAGCACAATAGGCCCGCACTCAATGCGATATAGCACAATAGGCCCACACTCAATGTGATATAGCACAATAGGCCCCACACTCAATGTGATATAGCACAATAGGCCCCGCACTCAATGTGATGTAGCACAATAGGCCCCGCACTCAATGCGATATAGCACACTAGGCCCGCACTCAATTTGATATAGCACAATAGGCCACACACTCAATGTGATATAGCACAATAGGCCCCGCACTCAATGTGATATAGGACAATAGGCCCCACACTCAATGCGATATAGCACAATAGGCCCGCACTCAATGTGATATAGGACAATAGGCCCCACACTCAATGGGATATAGCACAATAGGCCCCACACTCAATGTGCTATAGCACAATAGGCCCCACACTCTTTGTGATATAGCACAATAGGCCCCACACTCAATGTGATATAGCACAATAGGCCCGGCACTCAATGTGACAGAGCACAATAGGCCCCACACTCAATGTGATATAGCACAATAGGGGCCCGCTCATCTCGCCCTGCGTCAAACACAGAGATCCCACACGGGGCGCTGCGGGCGTTACATAACCTCTCCACAGGCGGCGCCACCCACACGGCTCGCTGTATGAGTGGACAGAGAACAAACTGGGGGCAAGAATGTGAACATGTAAAAGTCAAAGCGTGGCTCGCACCCCTACATGTATGCAGGCACTTTCACCTGGGTTCTTCTTGGATGTTGGCGGGGTGTGGGTGTGGGTGTGGGTGTGGGTGTGGGTGTGGGTGTGGGTGTGGGTGTGGGTGTGGGTGTGGGTGTGGGTGTGGGTGTGGGTGTGGTGTGGGTGTGGGTGTGGGTGTGGGTGTGGGTGTGGGTGTGGGTGTGGGTGTGGGTGTGGTGTGGGTGTGGGTGTGGGTGTGGGTGTGGGTGTGGGTGTGGGTGTGGGTGTGGGTGTGGGTGTGGGTGTGGGTGTGGGTGTGGGTGTGGGTGTGGGTGTTTGCACTCAACATGGCAATTTGCTATGTGAGTGCTATCCATTGGAAATGAAGTAATAATAATAGTGTAACCATGCAAATAAAAACCGATATTAAACGCCCATGCGATATGACACAAACATTTATCAACACACACCCACACATATATATATATATATATATATATATATATATATATATATTTAACCGTTCTGTTCCTTTAGTTCAATTAATATACCATGGATTCTTCACTCCTGCTGCTGGCCGCCGCCGTCTCTCCTTCTTGTAGCCATTTCACATTTTCGTTTATATAAAACCACCCTAGAGCTGACAGCCTAAGTTCATTGGCTCTACCCCCGCATCTGATGTGTATTAATTACCATTACTCCTCCACTTCCATAGCTGAGGTCAATGGTTTACTCCCCCGCCGCTGTCACTTGTAAACACCCAATATATTACCTATTATTATTATTGTCTGTGTTAAAGTTGCATAGTCCAATGAAAACATCAAATTTTCAAAACCAAAACACTTATATGGACATAACTCTACGTATTCACCTTTGGTAATGGTGCACTTATTAAGCATGCTTTGCTTCATAAAAGGTTGTAATAAGTCAACGTAATAGAACCTGTTACTACTGAAGTCTATGTTGCCAGAGTTTTGGCATGCTTGCCTAAATTAATTTAGCATGTTTTGACATCAAATATCTCCAAAGTTAGCCATTTAAAATATAAATTATTTCAAACTGAACTAATATAGGCTATAATGATTAGCATAATGTATTTATCTCAGAAAATGTCAGAAATTCAAAAGCATCGGACTATGCAACTTTAAGAAGGTGGTGACTTGTCATGAGGAGAGGGTTATACTACATACTACGATGTCTATCTTACTCCCTCATCTGTTTGTTTGTTGTTGTTTTACGTCCTAGCAACATCTAAGGTCATATCAGGATGGGTACCAACTTGTGACAGTGCACACTCATGGCGACTTTATAGTGCTGTCCCACTGGGAAACCAGGCCGCTGGCACCATGACCTGGTATCCCACTCAGTCACATTATCCTGACACTGAGCACACCAGTCCTTGCCCTATCCTAATAATGCCGAGCGCCTGGCTAGGAAGCGACAAGTATCAATTTTAAAGTCATTGGTTTGACTCGACCAGGACTCGAACCCACGACCCCACGATCTACCAGCACCGGAGACGGACGCTCTAACTCATTCGGCCATCCCGTCTGGTTCCCCCTCATCTGTGCAGAAGGCCAATAGTAATAGATATAATAATGAACCATTATTAGGGAGTTGACCATGACGGTTAGTGTAATAAGGGACCTGTATGTAAAGTCTAAGGAATGCAACGAATGTCTCAATCACATTTTAAGAGCTCACAACTTTATTTCTGTTCCTACCAACACCATCTAATCTTTTCAAATGTCAATGGTATGATTAAATACTTTCCCTCCATTTCCTTCATAGTTAAGATACTCCCAATTGCTGTATTTAAGGCCATATTATCATCTAAAACATCAGAGCGCCAATGAAACACACCTGATGGGTCTGGGCCCGATGGCTCGAACCCATCTATGTTGCTAGGAGAGTAGCATGGGATGCTGCAGCATGTCTCCTAGCAACGGGTTGCAGCAGCAAACCCTTCCCTGCATTTGATGGCCAATGCGGGTTCATCTTGGTGAGTAGCCCGCATTTCCATATGCGCACTGGCCACAGCTTGATTATAGTTTTGCCCACTTCATATATATCACAAAGAAACAATAACAAACAGCAGGCACACCCTTCCTACAGTAACACGGTGCCCAGACATCCGTGAGGCGCGCCACCTAATTCAGACCACATAAAGGTGGTGGGATGCACTGGGGGGGGGGGGGCGCACTGTCTCGCCGTGGAGAACCTGCCACCAGGCGGCGCCACAACCCGGGTCCACACGTGACGTGGACACAATGCCTGGATCACTTACCTCCAGGTTCAATAGGTCTCGTGACCCCCGCCCTGCCCCCAGGGTCCGGTTACACGCAGAGGGAGGCTGCTTGGGGTAGGGAGGGGGGAGGGGGAGGGGGCCGCTGGAGGTTAGTAGGTGCGTGGTGGTTGGTGTGTGTGTGACTATGTGAGATAAGCACACACTAGAAGTGAATTGAGACAATCGTGATGGTTAGGGAGAATGGCATTTAGAAACTGTGAATTCTCTCCACGGACTTCACAAAATTGCACCAATTATGAGAATAGTGCTAGCAATGATTGAGACTCACCTGAAAAACCGACGAGTGAAAGGCCGACATTCGTCTCGTGCTGCGCAGTGACAGGCCGAAGCAAACTGCTGCCCCTCGTGGCCTTTATCTTACCATAATAATCCTTATTCTGCTGCATAAATTAGCAGAATTGTATAGTAGTCACCACTGTGGCTCAGCAATGTCAATTGGGACCACGCCAAATTCGTCCCAGATTTTTAAATAAAAGCTTAAATAGATATTACTCCACCCGTGGAAATCAATCACCAATTAATGATAGTAACTAAAATTGCAGAATCAAGAACATTTATTCAATTAAAAAAGTAGAATAAGAAATCGGTATATACATATAGTTGCAATTGTTGCAGAGCCCCTTGTATGCATGCTTTGCATTTTGGTGAATACACAGAGCTAAATATCGACAGTTGAATTTTCACGTGTTGGGTGCCATGGGATATGATTAGTTGGGGCTGGGCCTGGCTGGGCCTGGCTGGGCCTGGCTGGGCCTGGCTGGGCCTGGCTGGGCCTGGCTGGGCCTGGCTGGGCCTGGCTGGGCCTGGCTGGGCCTGGCTGGGCCTGGCTGGGCCTGGCTGGGCCTGGCTGGGCCTGGCTGGGCCTGGCTGGGCCTGGCTGGGCCTGGCTGGGCCTGGCTGGGCCTGGCTGGGCCTGGCTGGGCCTGGCTGGGCCTGGCTGGGCCTGGCTGGGTGGGCCTGGCTGGGCCTGGCTGGGCCTGGCATGGATGGGCATGGATGGGCATGATTGGGCATGATTGGGAATGATTGGGCATGGTTGGGCATGGTTGAGCATGGTTGGGCATGGTTGGGCATGGTTGGGCATGGTTGGGCATGGCGGGACAGGGCAGGACAGGGCGGGACAGGGCGGGACAGGGCGGGAAAGGGCGGGGCGGGGCGGGGCGGGGCGGGGCGGGGCGGGGCGGGGCGGGGCGGGGCGGGGCGGGGCGGGGCGGGGCGGGGCGGGGCGGGGCGGGGCGGGGCGGGGCGGGGCGGGGCGGGGCGGGGCGGGGCGGGGCGGGCGAGATTAGAAGGCGGGTGATGGGCCGTGGGAAAAACTAGGTAGACCGGACTCCATATATCATAGGTATGGGCAGGGTCAGCAGCATCAAGAGTGGCATACGATACTGGCATCAAGTAAAGCGTGAGACACTCAACCACGCACAGTGAGTGGGTCCGGTGGATCAACCAGGGCGATCTGCACACACCAAGTCAACATGTCAACGTGTCACTATCAAGGTCATATCAGGACGGGTATTGACTTGTGACATCATGCACGTATGGCGACTTCATAGTGAAAGTTTCATACTCAAAGATTATATGCTACCAGCACCCAAACCCGATATCCCACGCAGCCGCATTATCAGGATGCTGAGCTAACTCGTCCGTGCCCATTGCTGTTGATACCAAACACCCTATAACACCATCTTATAGGGTCTTTGTTAATACTGAGCACCAGTTTATGTAGCGACAAGTATCACTTTTGAAGTTATTGGTGGAAGTCAACGTTCTTACCGATTCAGCCACCAGATCGGGTGGACTAATGTGTGTAAATAACAGTAGACACTGACGGAGTAAGGTCGTGTGTCCTAGCAACATCTGAGATCAAACCAGAAAGGGTACCAAGTCATGGCGACTTTATAGCGCTGGGTCACTGAGATGCAATGCCACTGGCACCATGACCCCACACAATTGAACTAAACAGTCGTTGCCCCATGCTAGGTAATGACACCAATATAAGTCTTTTGCTTGACTTGCCATGGGATCGAACTCACGACCTCATGCATTGGAAGCGGGTGCCCTACCTACTTGACCACCCCGTCGAGTAAGCCCTTAGTGATTCAAAGACCATCCCTGCTCTGATCACCAAGTAGACTACAACCCCCCCCCCCCGCCCCCCATTGACGTGGCGGGTGCGATACTGGGGCCGACAATTCGGTTAATTTCAGCCGCCACTACGAGGGTATCAGCCGTCTTATCGTTATCACCAGTCACGGAAACCGCCCTCGGGCTAAATGCGGAAAGCAAACACAATAGCGCAAAGTCGCCCAACTCAAGTCCTTACTGGGAACCTTGGAGCGAGGCTGCACCGTCAAACACTGCTAATCTAATCTGGGCAGGTCGGAAGTGGCGTCGACAGGTGAGCCTGAAATAGGCTGCCGGGCCGGCGCGCCTCCACAGTCCGCGGTCACTGATCGGCACGCCGGGCCTAATTAGATTTAACTTTAATCTAAATTCAATGGCAGATTCTATTCAGCACCCAGGCATTGTTGTTTTAACTTTTATTCTTGTGCAGTGCGATGTTGCTCATAATTAGATGCGTGTTTCTTGTTTACTTGTCATTCAGTTGTCCTTGCGTACACACCGCTTCTTATCTTCACCACGAATCCCTTTAAGGCATCACCACTATGTTAAAAACCGTCTAAAAGTAAAAACCGTCGTTTAAAGTTGCATAGTCCGAAATAAAGTTGCATAGTCCGAAATATTTGTTTTTCCAATTTATCAAAACGATTACCTAGATGTGATTGTACATGTTAAGCATGTGTTGTTGTATTGACAGGAATACCAAGTCAATTTAATACTAGAACCTGTTATTGCTGAAGCCTATGGGGTTCGAATTTCGATATGCATGACAAAATAAATTTGACATGCTTTCACTTCAAATACCTCCAACGTTTGCCATTTAAAGAAAAGTATTTTTAATTTAGTTTATTTAGAGTAAAAAACCTCAACACCATTGATGGTTTCAGAAAGTTAGAAAGACGCAATGCCTAACACCACAGTGGGTTAAGGCCATAGGTTTCGTGATAATTAAAGTTGCATAGTCCCATGAGTTCCTGTCAGTTTTTAGATGAATATATTAGGTTGATGATTATAATCTACCCTTTACATTAGTTTGAAGTAACTCTCATTAAACAATTTACCTTGGAGATATATAAAATGGAAACATGTTAAATTAATTTGATGTACCTGGCAAAACTCCGACACCACAGACTCCAGCAGTAATGGGTTCTATTAAATTAAATTGCATTCCCTTCTAATTCTATGCAGCAAAAATCAAACTCACTTGCGCCAGTATCGAGGTTAGATCTGTAGAATCAAAACTAGATAAGTGTTTTGGCTTTGTAAATTCGCTGCTTACAGTAAGTTACCCCGAACTGTGCAGCTTTAATTAAAACGAAGTGGCGGTAATTGTACATCATATCTGATGGCGTTTTATATCAGGAAGTTACCCCGAACTGTGCAGCTTTAATTAAAACGCCATCAGACATGATGTACAATTACCGCCACTTCTTTGTAATGAATGCTCTTTGTGCTCTTTATGCCCAGTCTCTGCCCGGTGCGTTGGTTTGTCCTGTTTTTCATTCCGTTTTACCCATAAATAACCTGTCATTGTCATCTCTAGATTGTCCATGATGTAACCTAAGTACCTTACACCTTCACACGTAACTTGTCATTAATCTCGAACTCTTGTTGGTCTGTAGGGGCCCTGCCAGTGAGTTCCCCGGCGAAGGACTGCTGCGCACGAATAGCATTTGGTATAACCAAATTCAATCAAATACAAACGGACATGTCGATAATTGGTCACCAGCAGAGTAATAAAAGAGCGATTCTCGAAGGATTCGCGCCATGTGTACGGCGAGCTTTACTGTAATGGCGGGTAAGTGTGTATTTACCTGTGTCTGTGTGTGTCTGTGCGGGGGGTATCGATAAACAAGATGGTGACTCACTCCATAGGTAGACACAAACAGGTGCCTATTCAATATGCACAGCCCCCCCCCCCCCACCACCACCACCACAACACACACAGACACTCACATACCGGCACACATAAGGCATTCAGGCGCACTCTGCGCAGGCGCACACAACACCTTTTAAGGCTGGCCAGTCAGTCAGCTGGCCGCAAGGTGAACAGTGGAGATAACCCAGCTTAGTGGAGAGCAGATAATAAAAACAAACGCCGCCCTGTGCGCGCTTATCAGCAGGTGCCTGCCGATAGGCACTCATGCGTCATATTTCCAGGCGCGCTTCACTAACACTTTAGTATCAGACCGCCGTGCTTCACCAACAAGCCACCCTCAGTATTCACAAAAACCGACGAGCACGGCGCAAACCGGAGTCAACAAAATGGCGGCGGTATGAGGAAATCATTCTGATCTAAGCACGAAAACAGAACTGGCGGCACCTAACAACCCGGTTAAGGCAAGTCGGGGCGAAGTGTTAGCGACACTCTCGAAATGGTTAGAGGTTTGTCAGTACAGGTGACGTGGGACAGTGATAATATGGAGGATTTCACAAGGAGCATCTGCGATAGGGCTTATCGTTAAGCGGAGAAGTAAAGGGCGGGCCGCAATAGACGGCGTTGTGCGCGTTGCACCGGGTTGTGACTGACCAGTGCCACAAGAATGTGAGCGGACCCATGCCTCCCCACACAGGTTACCCGATACAGGCATTGTGTGCTAATAGCGGCCAGTTCAGGTGGGAGTGCGTGTGTGTGTGTGCGCGCGTGTGTGTGTGTGTGTGTGTGTGTGTGTGAGAGGGGGGGGGGGCTTTGAACCTACATACTAGAACATACCTGCATTTATTTGGCCAAGTATATTTGCCTTTGATTCTCAGTGTGCCCGTAAACATACTAATATTACTTGTTTTTGCTCCCGAACTGTGGCTTCATAGACGTTTCACTCGCCAAGCAAATATAGATGATTGCGGCCATGTCACTGGCTTTGGGGGGATCATGTGGGGTTTCTTCTATAAACATAAGTGTGCTAGCAAAATGCCCAAAGGCCCTTGCCAACTCACTACCATGCGTATTCATCAAATTAAACGACAAAAATAAATAGAATTGAGAGCAACAGATCTTAAATTGCGGATATAGAATAGATAAAGAGATTGAATGCCTCAAGGGGGATGTACCACTAAATGATCACCAAAGAAAAATGTGCAGAGAAAAAAGTCAAATAAATCTATGATCAATCAGCAAACACCACAAATATCTACGCAGAAAGTCGCTGATTTGGTCAGATCTACGTTGAAGAATAAATGGCGCCAATAAGACAGTGGGACATGCTCCATGGCAGTCGAAGGTCGGGCCCGAGGCCCGACATGGCTTGATTTTGGGTGAATATGCTCAGAGAACTGCGAGTGAAGTGGGGCCCAGTTAATGTGTCACGCTATCCGCTTGGCCGCCCGCCTGGCGCCCCCCCCCCCCCCCCCCCCCAGCTCTCCCAGCATTCCACATATAGCATTTTAATTGGGTGCGCTAATAATTAGATATCGCGCTATACGCACCCGGGCTGCGTGTAGCGTATTATGGCCGTGCACACCTACACACATACCAACACACATGCACGCACACCATGCACCACAAAACCACCAAGTGTCCACTTCTCAGCACTTCACTCTTCTCGTCGCACGGTCTTACTTTGATACTACTGTGGGTGGGTGTGGATGGGGGTGGGGGTGGGGGTGAGGGGAGGGGGTATTGTAAAGGCTTCCCTTTCCTATTGCGCCATCATTTTCTCGGGTAGGTAGTCACGACATCAGCTGGTGGGCTGTGTACATCAGGAAGTCCTACAGATATCATGAATATTGTGCGACGTAGGTATATACATATATATCTACGCTAAAAATGTGGCACCACTGTTGGTTTTGTCTGGTGGCCATGAGGCCCCACTTCACCGGCCCAAAAGGTGGGGCGGGGCCACGAGGGCCTCCGGAACCCCTTCAGATCCGAAGTTGGCCTAAGTCTTTACAGTGTAGACTTATGTAAGTTGTAAGTCCCAAACCCGTTGCACACACATGGCTTGCACGCTGCTAATGCTAATGTGGTGCCTTTATGTGACCAGTTTGAATGCAGGTGGTTCGTGAAAGGCTCCTCTCGCCCTCCACCCACACCCACATATTCAAACTGGATCCCGCCGTGGCTTTCAAATAGCGGCCTGAGGGATCACCCCAACGCCAAACACCAAACACAAAACACAAAACACCAAACACACCATGTGTGCGCAGATGACATCTGGCTGGTCGCTGTGCGCTGGTTGCCTCGTGTCTGTAGGGAATGGTAATGATAGTCTGGTAAACCATCAGACACAAACTGTCTGGTTGAAAATGACACACACACTGATACTGATAGTGATAGTCTGGTGAACCATCATACACAAACTGTCTGGTTGAAGATGACACACACACTGATACTGATAGTGATAGTCTGGTGAACCATCATACACAAACTGTCCGGTTGAAGATGACACACACTGATACTGATAGTGATAGTCTGGTGAATCATCGGACACAAACTGTTCAGTTGAAGATGACACACACTGATAGTGATAGTCTGGTGAATCATCGGACACAAACTGTCCGGTTGAAGATGACACACACTAATACTGATAGTGATAGTCTGGTGAATCATCGGACACAAACTGTCCGGTTGAAGATGACACACACTGATACTGATAGTGATAGTCTGGTGAATCATCAGACACAAACTGTCCGGTTGAAGATGACACACACTAATACTGATAGTCTGGTGAACCATCGAGCCACAATCCCAACCAGGCTGTTTGGTAAATGACACAAACTGGTAGTGTGGTGGACATTCATATTGCATGCCCGATAAGCCTGTGCATTGACTGATGCAAACTGGTACTAGTGATAGCCTGGTGGACCATCATGCAACAGTCCCAACCAACCTGTACAGTGAACAAAAACAGATGCTGGTGAAGTGTGGTCGAGTAGAGAAACGAACACATCCCGACAGGTGGCGCAGTGCAATTGCACGGTACAAAGTACAAGCCGGTTCGGCGGAGGGTGGCGCACTTTGACCCATGGTGGTGGTTGGTTGTTGGAGATTCACGTCCTGGCAACATCTACGGTCATATCAGGACCCATGGTGGTGGAGTACACACTGCAGTCAGTCTACACCTGAAGCTGGTTGATTGATTGTTATTGTCTGTACATGGACACATGAGCTCATCCGTCCTTTGGAGTACAAATAATCACCACATTCCAATCTACTATGCCTAACCAAGTAAAATATGCGAAATATTCCGTGAAAAGATAGAAAAAGAGCACAAGCTTTGGTAGACGAAAGCAAATTACTACACAGTTATAGCCCGTGGGTAGGTACCACTCGGACAGCCAGCAGTGCAGGTAATTGAGGGGTAATGGGACGGGGGGGGGGGGGGGGGGCGCCCGCCTGCACATTCACACTGAAAGCCAGGATCCCCATGTAAGTGTCTGAAAACTGATAGAAAGCCATCAACTACTACTGAAAGCCAGGATCTCCCGTGAAAGTGTCTAAAAACTGCTAGAAAGGCCATCAACTACTAGGATTGTTATGAGCACAGTTGGAATGAGTTGTCGGAGGGGTTCGGTAGTTGGTCAAAGATCTGAAACAGACACTTTGTTAGTAGCAACTTGTTTTATCTGCATCACATATTGCGGTGTTAACTAATGAGTTAAATAATTAGCGTCGGCTGATTCCTGAGAAGTGCCTGAAGCTGTGACCTGGCAGTGCAGCAAGTTAGTGTCTGCTGCTTAACGAGGAGGGCCTTGAGCTGTGACCTGGCAGTGAGCGAGTTAGTGTATGCTGCTTCATGAGGAGGGCCTTGAGCTGTGACCTGGCAGTGAGCGAGTTAGTGTATGCTGCTTCATGAGGAGGGCCTTGAGTTGTGACCTGGTAGGAGAGCGAGTTGGTGTATGCTGCTTCACGAGGAGGGTCTCAATGCTTCACTCTTCTCATGGCATGGTATATAAGCATCTTACTTTGATCTTACTGCAGGAGGGGGGTGGTTTTGTAAAGGCTGCCCTTTCCTAATGCGCCCTAATTTGCTCCAGTAATTGCAGTGATGATATCAACTGGCGGGCTGTGTACACCATGAAGTCCTGCAGATATCATGAATATTGTGCAACATAGATATATCTATGCTGGAAATGCCGCACCAATGTTGTTTTTGTCTGGCTGACATGTGACCTGGCAGTAGAGCGAGTTAGTGTGTACTGGTTCCTGAACGAGTTGAAGCTGTGACCTCTCAATAGAGCGAGTTAGTGTCTGCTGGTTCCTGAACGAGTTGAAACTGTGACCTGGCAGTAGAGTGAGTTAGTGTGTACTGGTTCCTGAACGAGTTGAAGCTGTGACCTGTCAATAGAGCAAGTTAGTGTTTGCTGGTTCCTGAACGAGTTGAAGCTGTGACCTGGCAGTAGAGTGAGTTAGTGTTTGCTGGTTCCTGAATGAGTTGAAGCTGTGACCTGGCAGTAGAGGCAGTTAGTGTCTTCTGGTTCCTGAACGAGTTGAAGCTGTGACCTGGCAGTAGAATGAGTTAGTGTCTGCTGGTTCCTGAACGAGTTGAAGCTGTGACCTGGCAGTAGAGTGAGTTAGTGTCTGCTGGTTCCTGAACGAGTTGAAGCTGTGACCTGGCAGTAGAGTGAGTTAGTGTCTGCTGGTTCCTGAGCGAGTTGAAGCTGTGACCTGGCAGCAGAGCGAGGTGGTGCTTCGTCTTCTGTGTGCAATGAGATGCTGACATTATTTGTTGGGATTTAACTGGGCTCAGCTTCCTCCCCTCTCTTTCTCCTCGTATTCCAAGCAGATCCCATCCTGTTTGAGAGTAAGAATCCCTCAGCAGGTGCAGGACACCAGGATTGAATTATATGTAGCATATATAGTCGTGTCAGTAAGAGGACACGAAGCCAAGCAGTGGTTAACCAGTAACGTCTATATACACAACTGGAATAGACAACATTCAATGTACCATGAAGCAAGTCCTTCCATAAAGGTCTGCCTTCTGAAGGGACTCGTTCATGTAAATTTGCTTAATGTATTCCTGTATAAAATGGATAAATTATTTTGTCACATTTGGGATTTAGAACCTTCTGCCTTTTATTCTTCCTTGTTTGATAACCCCGTCCAACTTAAATACCCGGGCAGTCCAATTAAAGTTTAATCAGAGCAAGCGATGGTGATGTTGCATCAAGTCAAGAAGAGTTTAATAAGATTGGTTAGTTGGTTCATACAGTTTTACGTCCTGGCAACATCTAAGGTCATATCAGGACATTGCACACTCATGGCAACTTTACAGTGCTGCCCCATGGGGAAATCAGGCCACTGGCACTATGACCCGATATCCTGCTCAGTCATGTTATCCTGATACTGAGCTAACCAGTCCTTACCTTATCCTATTAATGCAGAGCACCAGGCTAGGAAGCAACAAGTATCAATTTGATGAATTATTGGTTTGAATTGACCGGGAACCAAACTCCCAAACTCCCACATGCGAGGCCCATTCGACCATCGCGACAGGTGTTAAATAAGAAGCTTGGAGTTAAAGTTGCATGGTCCGATGAAATATAATTTTGTCAAAATTAAAACAACTACTTACATTTGATCCTATATATCCAACTTAGATACTGGGGTATCAGCTAATGATTTGGGACAGTATACACAGCATAGCCAGTGAATTTATAACCTCACCTCTTTGAACACTCAGTTTGAAACACCCATTATGCAAGGAGGCCATTAACCAATTAGGCCAATCTCTTGACCCCATTATCCCCCCCCAACCAAGTAGGCACAGGGTCATAGAGGGGAAGGGGAAATGAGGTGGATGTTGCCCCTCCCGTCCATGTTGGATATTCAATTCTGTTTGGTCAATTTTATGAATATAATTAATCAATTTGGGTAATTAAAATTTGGAAATTTATGTGCTCTATAATCCATTATGGGAATATAAACAAGGACACTACCGATCTTCAGTTCCCTATGTAATAGTTAGCACTTATCCTATCTAGCTGACCCTGTTATTATGACATAGACCACGGTGGCGCCCCCTGTGAGCGGCCCTGTGCACTGTATGCCAGCTGCGCCTGGCCTTAACGCATTCAATATATTAGTATTGACCGATCAATATATATATATATATATATATAAATATATATATTTTGGTCCATATATATATGGACCAAAAAGAAATATATAAATTTGCGGTGCTGCCTTTTATTATTTAATTATTATTATTTATTTATTCGCTCCCTTAATATACTATTTGCTCCGGGGCAGCCGCCATAGCGGAAGGGGGGGGGGTGAGGTCAGCCTCATAGCCTGTCACGTCCAACAATGAACCCGAATGAGCACCCATGCTCATTCCATACTTGCAATTTTTTGTTGTTATATTCTTTGATTAAAATTGCAGTCTGATGGTGTTGACCTTCTGCTATCGGGATGATGTCATATACTAATGTATATGTGATACTTGATATCCAATGCTGCTTTTGTCAATCCTATAGACATAATCAAACAAATTGTGTAATTTCAAATAATTTTGTTATCATTCATTGATTAAAATTGCATAGTTTGATGTTTTGAAATTTCTGCCATTGGGACGATGTCAATCATATACCGATGTATATGTGATGTTGGATATGCGATGCTACTTGGTCAAATCGATAGATATAAATCAAATTAACCTTTCCACAAAATAATATTTGGTTAAAAACCCTAGTGCCATGGGCTTATATGGCAGCAATCCGTTTCAAGAATGTTCAAAATCCAAACAGAAATACCTACCTACAGCCCTGTCAGGTTCCAGGATTAGTAGGTCATCTCACATCACGTGGTGACCACGAGATGACCATCTAGGTCATAGCCACAGGAGTATTGGCAAGCTTGTCAAAATTATTTTGGGTTCTTTCAGCTCAAATTGCTTCAAAACTAGTTATTTTTCATCAAAATGACTCCAGACTAATGATCCCTTTGATATATTTATCTAAAAAATAAGACAAAAATTCAAACGTCATCGGACCATGCAACTTTAAGAAGTGTCTGCTGAAATAATGGGCGTGCTTTTATTCACAGGCGTATAATATGCCCGCAGCGCATGCGCGGTTCTTGAGACTGCCTCGCTACAGCGACGCAGTGTTGTAGGGGCTGCCCGCAGAGCCGGCGCCTCATCCCGCCCGCATGGGGGTGCTGCGGCCGGCCGGCGCAGCACGCAGAGGGCAGCACTAATGTGAGCACAGTTATCATCTCCCCAACGCTCGTTCTCGACTTGTTATCTCATCAGTGGCGGTGTGACGTCATTAGGCGCCGCTTGAGGGCGCCGCGACCTTGGGAGACCTTGCTATTAGGATTATACTGATCTAACCGTGTCATCACGGGGCTGCCATGCTGCGTACAACCCGGCTGGGAGTACTAATGACACTGTGAATAAATGTCACAGGCACAATTCTGTGGATCTACACGAGCTGATTAGGACGATCCACCAACGTCAACAGTGTGCACCCAACTACGCCCTCATCCAGATCCCATATTGAGATATATATCGGACGCACTTCATTGTAGCGTTAACGTATCACACAAGTTGCTGCTAATGACTGACTCCTATATGAAGCATTGTGGTGTTAAAGTGAATAAAGGCGGGGCTGGGGGGGGGGGGGGTGTTATACAAGCGTTCCCATGGTTATGATGAGGACACGGTGAGGACACATCCCCCGTGCAGGCCCCCTCCCAACCCCACCCCCTTCTACAAACACCGGACCATACGGCCACCACCGCCACCACCACCACCGCCATCATCACCATCATCATCACCATCATCAACGCGGCCATATTCACGAGCCGCAGATGAGGCGGCCCGGGGCCTCCGAGGCACCCCGCGTTTAGCCTTAATAGCCCCCATCACAAATACACCTTGTATCGCAAATGATCCAGTGCCCCGGGGCCGGTAATGGTGGTAAGTGATGCGTGCTGAGTGCTGATGTCACAGCGCCCACTGGTACCGAGAGGTCCACACGCAACCATGACAAGGTCACCAAAGACTGGAACAGAAAGAAAGGAAGGAAGAAGAAAGGAAGGAAGGAAGAATGAAGAAAGGAAAGAAGAAAGAAAGAAAGCGGAAGGAAGGATGGAAGAAAGAAAGAAAAGAAAAAAGAAAGAAAGAAAAGGGAAATAAATAAAAAGAGGAAGCAGGGAAGAAGGGAAGAAAGGAAGAAGAGAAGAAAGGAAGAAGAGAAGGATGCTTGTTGTAAGTTTTATATCCTAGGTCATATCAGGACGAGTACCGACTTGTGACAATGCGTACTCGTGGCGACTTAATAGTACTATTCCACTGGAACATCGGGCTACTGTAAGTCGACTCGGCCTGGGTTCGAACCCATCGGAAACCAGCCAGCTCTCTTGCTGATTCGGCCATCTTATCTAAGTGGGGTGGTGCTTGCGGCATGGTGTCCCAGCGGACAGCACTATAAAAGCAGCTGTCAGTTCCACTGTCACGAGAGACATCATCATCATGCTGTCGGTCGCGATGCGACAAAGACTGCTTTCATTACTTCACTGCCGCTCTCCTTTGTGCGGTTGTACATTTCATGAAAGCTGCCTGAAAAAGTGTTGAAGTGCTGCTGGCTTTTGCAAGTTACCAGCAGCACTCTCTCGGGGAGCAAATAGAGGTTTCACACTGGCAAGAACATGTCAAGACAGGCGCAAAACTATTTACGAGAGACATAGAACCCCAATAAACCAAACAATTATGGACTCCGCTAGCGATATAAATGAAAGCTAGCCCAAAGTGCATTCGTGCAGGTGGTTTCTGGACTCGTAGGGGACGAGGTGAAGTGGCATGTGTATCACACAGCCCGCTTGTGGGTACGCATCAGTTTATCTTACTTTACTTGCTTTACAAAGAGGGGTAACCGACACCATCACTACAAAAACACGGGCCTGATGGCAATGGTTAATGGTGGAGCGGCGTGTTTGCGGACAATTAGCCGCGCTCCGGTAGTAATCCGCCATGTGTACCGACATATATCATGTGGCTGCCCTCCCCAGTTATTGAACCTCATATTTATTTTAAAACACAAAAACGCCATATACGGTAAGCCTGCACTTCGCCGAAATGAAACATTCCGAGTTTGAAAAGGGTTATCCAAACAGGAGCTGTGTAAGGGGATGCTCTCCGTCCTGCAGGTGTGTTTGTATATGTTCATGAAGCTATGGTTTGTACATTGTCGCTGCTTTTTTAAATCCATATATGTAACTGCTATCTGTATCCTCCCAACCTCTTTGTTATTTTGTCGATTTCTATCTACATCCTGTACCTTATTTGTACGTGATACATTGTGGGGGGAAACCACCCTATAATATATTATATTGTCAAACTACTAAACAAACCAGCGAAGTTTAAACTATTTTGCTTGGCGGCTTGGTTTCCAAATACAGGCGATCGGATTCTTTTTACTGTCTCCTGACTCGTGGAAGACCTTTTATGGGGGGGGGGGGCATTTTGAAAGTTTTACTGACATAGTGATATGCCACTACACATGCATACAGCTCCAACCTCTGATGACATGCCGGGTTGAGTGGATAAGGGGAGTTCGACCCAGCACCACCAGAGCCACACACAGGTCCACACACCCACACACAAATCAGCACAACCACACACAGATCAACAGAGCCAAACACATATCAACAGAGCGACATACAGGTCCACATAGCCATACACAGCCACGCACAGGTCCACACAGCCACACACAGGTCCACAAAGTCACACACAGATCCACACAGCCACACACAGGTCCACACAGCCATACACAACCACACACAGGTCCACACAGCCACACACAGGTCCACACAGCCACAAACAGGCCCACATGCTAACTTTCAAGATATTTAAAGTGTGAACATGGAAAATTAATTTTGGCAAGCATTACAAAAGTCTGACACCATAGGTTTCTGCAGTAACCAGGTCTATTAAATTGCCTCAGTATTCCCTTCTATGTGGCCACAAATGTTTAATAAGTGCATCAGTATCTAATTTAGATATGTAGAATCAGATCCTGATAATTGTTTTGGTTTTAAAATTTTTATGTTTTCATCGGACTATGCATCTTTAATGTCAAGCGCCAGAGTAGGTATAACTCATTGGTTTGACTCGGCGGCGGTTTGAACCCACAGGAAGCCAGTCAGCGCTCTTATGGATTTGGCCACCCCGACCGGTTGTACATTTACATGTTTGTTCGTTTGTTGTTGTTTTACGTCCTAGCAACATCTAAGGTCACATCAGGACGGGCACCGACTTGTGACAGTGCGCACTCATGGTGACTTTATAGTGCTGCCCCACTGGGAAACCAGGCCGCCAGCACCATGACATGGTATCCCACTCAGTCACATTATCCTGACACTGAGCACACCAGTCCTTGCCCTATCCTAATAATGCCGAGCGCCTGGCTAGGAAGCGACAAGTATAAATTTTAAAGTCATTGGTTTGACTCGACTGGGACTCGAACCCATGACCCCATGATCTACCAGCATGGGAGACGGATGCTCTAACTCATTCGGCCATCCCGTCTGGTCACATTTACATGTCTATGTACATATATATATATATATATATATATATGCTTAACGAGTGCGGGAATGGAGATGAGAGTCGATACATAGGTGGCGCCGCCATGGTGCCGTAATGGAGTTAAGTGCCAATACATGCATGATATATCAGTGATATATAACAATTAACATCGAACAATAGTTCCTTTATATCCACATAAGGCATCATATGGCGCATCACAAAGATGCATTGTCGAAGGCAGTGTCACAGAATGGATGCTCACCGTGAATGCAGGCTGTCTAAATATGCTGTTGTCCAGTTGGCTTTCGTTGTGTATGCTTGCAGACAGTAGTTTTGATCAATACCTAAACCCAAGAAGCCCCCCCCCCCCCCCCATCCAACGATATCACCCATCCCATTTTTGTATGAATGGCCTCCCAAATGTCTACACAATAAAACTTTTCATTTCGATGGTAATTCGCAGATAATGTGGAGACCATTTCCGCCTACTTGAAGTTATCTCCGCATGGTTTGATTGAATCTGGGCCCAGTTTGGAGCGTCATTTTATTTTTGTGAGAAAATGATTGGCGAAGTGTTACTCAAACAGGCGCCTGAGCCTGGCACAAACACGCCCTGTCAATAGAAAACCAATCCTCGGTGGTTTTTTAATACGCGTCTGTGCACACGAGGAGTATAATGTCAATATATGCAGCACGGACGTGCACAAGAAAAAATGGACCTACATAGCGAGTGCGTATTGCTAGGAAGTGAGTGGTTGAAAAAAGGAGCCTGATCGGTGTGCGCACGACGCTCCGCCGTGTTTACTACATGGTGAGCGCACGACGCTGCACCGTGTTTAATGCACGGTGTGCGCACGACGCTATACCGTGTTTACTACACGGTGTGCGCACGACGCGCACAGTGTTTACCACACGGTCTGCCCAACCGTCCTACGTCCGCAGTCCATTGTCACACGGGGCAACAACGGGTGCCTTTTGGGGCATGTGACAGGTAATATTCAATGTGTGGCATGTGAAAGGTGATGTGTCGCATGCAATATTTAATGTGTGGTATGTGAGTGATCTGTGACATGCAACATAATGAGTAATATGTGCCTAATGTGTTAAATGTAGTAGGTGAAGTGTAACATGCAATATTCAATGTTCAATATTCAATGTGTGTCTGACATGCAATATTCAATGTTTGGCATGTGATGTGCGATGTGCGATTTAACACCATATCCCACTATCCCCCATTCAAAGTTGCATGTGAAAACGTTATATATCACGATATATGTTGCGATTCCATTAGATTATGAGATTCGGAGAAACTGTCCAAGACAGTAAGAACAACCCCTACATCTGTGTCAATGTGTTCGATGGATGTTACACGATATATATTGCAGAGTACACTGTCTACTAATGGAAGCTCGCCTTTAGTACAGCTGGAGTTGGTGTATGTGTGGATGGGTACAGGGAGGTGTGTGTGTGTGGGGGGGGGGGGGTTGCTCGTATCCTACTGAATGAACAACGCTCGTGGCATCAGAAAGCTTTTCTTTTTAAGTACTTTTTGAATCCCACCGAGCTGGGAGATTGATACCAATGATATGCGAATGGGACCTGAATTAATTAATCGCGGTGTTTTCGTTTTAAGTGTCCCACCTCCGCACTTTTGATGGGTGAGCAAACAGAAATCGGTATGAGAACAAATATTTCATGTTTTAATAGAACATTCATATCACTGGCAAGACGTGATATTGCCTGTAACATTTCAGATGGTATTAAGGAACTGAACTAACTTTGACATACTGCAAGTGGTCTGAATGCCTAAAATCATAGCTCTTCTTTGTCTCTCGATTTCGAATGTTTTACATACCAAGTAAATACAAAGAGCAGAACAAAGCTAAGCAACGTTTAATGCGTCTGGTCTGAGACTGTGCTTGCCAGTAAACACGACTCTACCTGCATTGCTTGAAGAAAGCTTGCTAACCTGAGAGAAATGGACAGCTGGGACTGCCCCAGATGCCACATTGTAAAGACAGCCCAGTAATGTCTTTAGTTTTAATTTGATTTATAATAATATGTGCACAGAATCCATACGGTATATGTTAAAATGTATAAACTCTAGAGAGACGCCATCGTGTGAGTGAACCTGCTGACCCGGATCTGGGTAACCCATCAGCTGGGTTCTAAAGCCTCCAGAAGGATGTGGCTGCACATCAACTGTGCCTATTCTACGTCAGGCATGGAATGTATAAATAGCATCATATAGGTTGTAGAGCATAGAGCTAAAAGGACTCACCTTCAAATAAGAATGGCTACATTTGCAGTTGTATAATTCGACGGGTTTGAAGTTCTCGTACTCTACTTTTCTAGACAAATAGATTATGTTGAAATTATGATCTACTTTACTTTACTTTGAAGTAACATTTATCTTAAAGGTTTAACAGTGGACATATTTGAAGGAAGACCATGCAACATTGGAATAAAAGCTTTCTTTATCTATTTTTATTGGATATGTTAGATATGTTGGATATGTTGAACTGTGTTAGACCAAATCTAAGTAATCGCTTTACCTCAGTAAATTTGATACTTTGATCGGATCATACTTTGACATAATATGTAGCATCAAAAGTGAAACCGGTATGGAAGCTTAATCAATGTATGTGTAAGGTCTTAGCGACAATTTGGAATGAATTTAGAAGGACAATTGTATGTCCTCAGTTATTCCCAGATATATTTGGGATTCAGACGTATTTTAACAAGTGTTTCTATTAGTAATTTGCTAAGAGTCTACAAAGGACACTTTAACAAACTATTATAAAAGGGGAATACTTCCAAGGCATATTGAAGTTAGATCCATCGATGCAGTAACTCTAACAGTAAGTTACAGTCAATTGAAGTTGTAGTTTGTTCGAGTGATACTACATAACACACATGACGATTGTCTGGTAAGTCAGTATGTTTCTCCTGCACCCACTCTGATCAGTAATAGCTACAGGAATGTTCTCCCACCCACGGGTCCCCGGGCACGGTGACGTCACAGCGGGTTTACAATCCGATACCCGCTGGGCTCACTTTTTCTACTCACAAATTTCAGTGTTTTCCTTGTTCTGTGAAGCGTCACTTCACGCTTTGTGGTACTATCTAACAAACCTCTCCCATTAGAGAACACTCCTTTGATGAATTGAACACTGAGTTGGATAAATACAGAGAAAAACAAATGTGCCAACACGGAAATAATTACAAAGCTGGAGAAGGCAGCTGAGCCTAACGACGCGTCCCTTCCCTGCGTCTCATCCGGCCACTTCCGGCCGAGTTGCCTGCACCTCGGTGCGAGATCATCAAGAATGTCTGAAACTACCGGCTTCCTTAATGAGTAGTGTAAGCAAACACCTATCATAAGTAAGGAATATGCCCAACAAGCTTCTTTGCTGAGTTAATAATGTACACGCAACATCTGTCGCGGTTGTGCAATATCTACCAGACTCTGAGTGAGTAATACACCCCAAACAGTTGTGTTGATTTAGTAATGTCATGTAGACAGCTATACTGAGTTAGTCATGCCCACCTGACAGCCATCTCACACGAGTTGTGCATTTAATAAAACATAGTACGTCACTTTATTTGAACCCACCAGTGTTTGTTTGTTGTTGTTTTACATCCTGGCATTTTACATTGGAGGTCATATCAGGACGGGTACCAACTTGTGATAGTGTCCACTCATGACGACTTTTCAGTGCTGCCCCACTGGGAGACTCGGCAGCCAGCACCATGGTCTGATACCCCACACAGTCACATTCACAGATACTGCGCTAACCAGTCGTTGTGATGTCCTATTAATGCCAAGCGACAGGCTAGGATGTGACAGGTATCAAATATAGAAGTCATTGGTTTGACTCAGCTGGGATTCAAACTCCCAACCTTTGGCACGGGAAGCCTTGGCTCTATCGATTCGGCCACCACGACCGATCCCTACCATTGTTCCAAGTCGAACACGTCCCGTATTTCAATGTGCACACCCAAATATTTTGCATCTGTTTTGCTTAAAATATCTACAAAGATAGCTATTTCTTTAATAAAAATTACTCCAAATCAAGCAAAGCAGAATATAATGATCAACCCAATACATTTATTTGTTAAATATTGGAGGAGCTCAATCATTGGATTATGTGGATTTAAAAGGGCATCAAACGCTTACCCATACACCTGTAGGGTTAATAATTGTCGGTGTAAACTGGCACTGCGAATGTACTACACTAGTAACCCAGCAGGTTCCAGACATGTCATGCAGGCACCTGAAGCAGGGGAAATCGTGACAGTCACCGTCACCTGAAGCAGGGGAAATCGTGACAGTCACCATTACCTGAAGTGGGGGAAATCGTGACAGTTACTGTCACCTGAAGCAGGGGAAATCGTGACATTCACTGTCAGGTCAAGATGGGGAAATCGTGACAGTCACCGTTACCTGAAGTGGGGGAAATCGTGACAGTTACTGTCACCTGAAGCAGGGGAAATCGTGACAGTCACTGTCACCTGAAGCAGGGGAAATCGTGACAGTCACCATCACCTGAAGATTGGGAAATCATGACAGTCACCATTACCTGAAGTGGGGGAAATCGTGACAGTTACTGTCACCTGAAGCAGGGGAAATCGTGACATTCACCCTCACCTGAAGTAGGGGAAATCATGACAGTCACCATCATCTGAAGTAGGTGAAATCATGACAGTCACCCTTACCTGAAGCTGGGGAAATCATGACAGTCACCCTCACCTGAAGTAGGGGAAATCATGACAGTCACCATCACCTGAAGCAGGGGAAATCGTGACAGTCACCATCACCTGAAGATTGGGAAATCGTGACAGTCACCGTTACCTGAAGTGGGGGAAATCGTGACAGTTACTGTCACCTGAAGCAGGGGAAATCGTGACATTCACCCATACCTGAAGTTAGGGAAATCATGACAGTCACCCTCACCTGAAGTAGGGGAAATCATGACAGTCACCATCACCTGAAGCAAGGGAAATCGTGACAGTCACCATCACCTGAAGCAAGGGAAATCATGACAGTCACCATCACCTGAAGCAGGGGAAATCGTGACAGTCACCATCACCTGAAGCAGGGGAAATCGTGACAGTCACCGTCACCTGAAGCAGGGGAAATCGTGACAGTCACCATCACCTGAAGATTGGGAAATCGTGACAGTCACCGTTACCTGAAGTGGGGGAAATCGTGACAGTTACTGTCACCTGAAGCAGGGGAAATCGTGACATTCACCGTCACCTGAAGCAGGGGAAATCGTGACAGTCACCCTCACCTGAAGTGGGAAATCGTGACAGTCACCTACTGAAGTGGGGAAATCGTGACAGTCACCGTCACCTGAAGCAGGGGAAATCGTGACAGTCACCCTCACCTGAAGTAGGGGAAATCGTGACATTCACCCTCACCTGAAGTAGGGGAAATCGTGACAGTCACCATCACCTGAAGTAGGGGAAATCGTGACAGTCACCTCACCTGAAGTGGGAAATCTGACAGTCACCTACCTGAAGTGGGGAAATCGTGACAGTCACTGTCACCTGAAGCAGGGGAAATCGTGACATTCACCCTCACCTGAAGCAGGGGAAATCGTGACAGTCACCATCATCTGAAGTAGGGGAAATCATGACAGTCACCCTTACCTGAAGCTGGGGAAATCATGACAGTCACCCTCACCTGAAGCAGGGGAAATCGTGACATTCACCCTCACCTGAAGTAGGGGAAATCATGACAGTCACCCTCACCTGAAGTAGGGGAAATCATGACAGTCACCCTCACCTGAAGTAGGGGAAATCATGACAGTCACCCTCACCTGAAGTAGGGGATATCATGACAGTCACCATCACCTGAAGCAGGGGAAATCATGACAGTCACCCTCACCTGAAGCAGGGGAAATCATGACAGTCACCATCACCTGAAGTAGGGGAAATCGTGACAGTCACCATCACCTGAAGCAGGGGAAATCATGACAGTCACCTTCACCTGAAGCAGGGGAAATCGTGACAGTCACCCTCACCTGAAGCTGGGGAAATCATGACAGTCACCCTCACCTGAAGTAGGGGAAATCATGACAGTCACCATCACCTGAAGCAGGGGAAATCGTGACAGTCACCGTCACCTGAAGCAGGGGAAATCGTGACAGTCACCATCACCTGAAGCAGGGGAAATCATGACAGTCACCATCACCTGAAGCAGGGGAAATCGTGACAGTCACCGTCACCTGAAGCAGGGGAAATCGTGACAGTCACCATCACCTGAAGCAGGGGAAATCGTGACAGTCACCATCACCTGAAGCAGGGGAAATCGTGACAGTCACCGTTTCCTGAAGTGGGGAAAATCGTGACAGTTACTGTCACCTGAACCAGGGGAAATCGTGACATTCACCCTCACCTGAAGTAGGGGAAATCGTGACATTCACCCTCACCTGAAGTAGGGGAAATCATGACAGTTACCATCACCTGAAGCAGAGGAAATCGTGACAGTTACCATCACCTGAAGCAGGGGAAATCGTGACAGTCACCGTCACCTGAAGCAGGGGAAATCGTGACAGTCACCATCACCTGAAGCAGGGGAAATTGTGACAGTCACCATCACCTGAAGATTGGGAAATCGTGACAGTCACGTTACCTGAAGTGGGGGAAATCGTGACAGTTACTGTCACCTGAAGCAGGGGAAATCGTGACATTCACCCTCACCTGAAGTAGGGGAAATCATGACAGTCACCATCATCTGAAGTAGGTGAAATGATGACAGTCACCCTTACCTGAAGCGGGGGAAATGATGACAGTCACCCTCACCTGAAGTAGGGGAAATCATGACAGTCACCCTCGTCTGAAGTAGGGGATATCCTGACAGTCACCCTTACCTGAAGCAGGGGAAATCATGACAGTCACCCTTACCTGAAGCGGGAGAAATGATGACAGTCACCCTCACCTGAAGTAGGGGAAATCATGACAGTCACCCTCGCCTGAACTAGGGGATATCATGACAGTCACCCTTACCTGAAGCAGGGGAAATCATGACAGTCACCCTCATCTCAAGCAGGGGAATCGTGACAGTCATCATCACCAGAAGCAGGAGAAATCATGACAGTCACTGTCACTTGAAGCAGGCCAAATCGTAGCAGTCACCATCACTAGAAGCAAGGTAAATAATGACAGTCACCATCTCCTGAAGCTGGGGAAATCGTGACAGTCACCGTCACCTGAAGCAGTGAAAATCGTGACAGTCACCATCACCTGAAGCAGTGGAAATCGTGACATTCAGCATCACCTGAAGCAGGGGAAATCATGACAGTCACCATCACCTGAATCAGGGGAAATCGTGACAGTCACCGTCACCTGAAGCAGGGAAAATCGTGACCATCACCATCACCTGAAGCAGGGAAAATCGTGACAGTCACCATCACCTGAAGCAGTGGAAATCGTGACAGTCACCATCACCTGAAGCAGGGGAAATCGTGACAGTCACGGTGACACAATCACCTGAAGCAGTGGAAATCATGACAGTCACGTCACCACGCGTTGTGCCGAGCAACCTGTGCACTTGCGACATTCTGATGAGTGCTCAACAGGCAGCACACTGGTCAGGTGAAGTCCAGGTGCGCTTCATGAACGTATGCAACACAGAGGGCGCCACGTGCCTCGGTGAATAGTTAGTGAGCCGGGAGAAGCCAGGTCATGTAAGAGAGCCGACACGTCGAGCTGTGACCCGCGTGAACCCGTGCAAGATCAGTGCCAGTGTCACACTCACTGGGCCATCCACTTGTCCTTTTTTTCTGTCCCCCTTTTGGCTTTAGACCATGATGGGTACCGGTGATGCATTAGTTAGATAAACAATGCATAGTTGACGGAAAGTAAGGTATCAGTAACCTCTGAACTCCTTTTTGACTGCTTCCGCTGTTGTTGGTTTTAGCACATAACCAACGAATGACACCACTAGGTTGTACACAATAGCGTGTGCTAAGTGAAACTTGGCAGCTACTATTTGGAATGTTCCAATAATATACTTGAATGCTGAGCTTTTTTTGTGTTTTTTGTGTGAGTGTCTTTCTGTAAATATTTGATTCATCTGAACACATATATTTGTACGCACCGAGGCACTAGTCTTCCAGCCATTGAAACGATCACATTTGGTTCGTACATGGTGATGAGTCAGTGGAATGTGCTGCATTGTGTGCAGCACACCCCATTATGAACATTAAAAGTGGGGGGGTGGGGTGCAGTGTACAGCTTAGGCACTGGACATAGTGCAGGAATGAGTCTCCTGCACCGAAGTATGTGTAGCTAGGCAGATTCAAATCGCAGTGTACACTAATGCCATTGGAGTGATAATATTTGGGCAACACATGGTGATGAGGGAGTGGTGTGTGCTACATTGTGTGCAGCACACCTCACCCTGTGACAATAAAAGTGCGGAGCAGCCTATGCTGTACAGTGTACAGCACAATCACTCAATATATTGCAGGAATAGGTATGTGCAGCAAGACAGATCTAATGCACAGTATGCATTAAAGTACACTAGTGGTTGTATATGTTGTCATTGTATATCAGTTAGATTTGGTTTTAGTTTTGGTCACTCTTTTAGTTTTAATAATGAAATGTTATGCATAAATGGTGGTTAATAGTGTGTGCAGTGCTGGTTGGTAATGTTCAGTGGTATTATTGGGTTTTGAATTGTTTATGTCATTGAGTTAGTAGTTGTTAGGTTTGTCAAGGTTTGGGTATGAGGAAGGAGCCCCCCAGGCGGGGGGGGGGGGGGGGGGGGGGGGCGCCCGGCAAGGGTGAGAGTAGGCATGAGGGAGGGGAGGAGTCAATGGGTCATTCAGCAGGTTGCGTTATATCTTTGCAGTGTCAGATTTGGACTTGGATAACCAGGTGAACTCTGTATGCATTTTTAAAGGCAAGGACTGAACCTGCTTCTCTGGTTTTGGTTGGGAGATCATTCCACATGACACTTCCTTTGTAAATGTTCAATGCTCTGTTTCATTGAGAAAGAAAAGAAAGAAAAAATAAGAAAATGGGAATTCACGTGACGCCACCTGATGGACTTAATTACTTTTTAATTAGGTATATTTATAACAATTGAGATAATTACTGGTGTAAGGCAACGACTAGCTGGCTCAGTGATGTGACTGAATAGGATATCAGGTCACAGTGCTGTCGTATGGATTCCATTGCGACACCACTATAAAGTTACCACAAATGTGCATTTCCACAAGTCAGTATTCATCATGGTATGGCTTAGATATTGTTAGGACGCCAAACGCCAATAAACTAAACCGAGCCCCTTCCATGCATCTACATATTAGTTATTTATTTTTGTCTTTCACACTTCCTTCAAATCACTACTGCATGTTCAATGTCCAGCAGGCCAGTTCCTAACATTTGTTATTCTGCATTAACAACTATATAAACTTAATAACAATATACATTCTAGCTTCATAGTCCGATGAACGCATCACATTTTCAACACTAAAACCCACATCTAGATTTCACCTGACATGTGAAACGTACATGCTAAAGCATCCACTGCTGCATACAGGGGGACACTAAGTCAGTTTAACACAACCTGTTACTAGTATTACTACTGAAGCCTGTGGTGGTAGAATTTTTACGTGCTTGCCAAAATCAATTTGGCACGTTTTCACTTCAAATATTCCCAAAGGTAGCTATTTGAAATAAAGTTACTTCAAGATAAAGTAACGTAGATTATAAGGATCAATCTAATTATCTATCTGAGAAAATAGCAGAAATTCCAAACCATCGGATTATACAACTGGTCAGCGGGTGAGTTGGGTTAGAGGGCAGAGGGCAGAGGGCAGAGGGCAGAGGGAAGAGGGCATACCTGCACGGGGGCCTTTAATACTATTAGTCACACTTTGAGTGTGTAATCAGAAAGACGCACTTATTTTTCACCTCGACAATCAAACCAAACTTAAAGTTGCATAGTCCGATGGTTTTGAATTTCAGTATTTTTTCTGAGATAAATATATTAGATCAATCACTCATATCTACTTTACATTAATTCAAAGTTACTTTTATTTTAAATGGTAATTTCTTTTAGATATGTTGAGTGCAAACATGGAAAATTAGTTTTGACAAGCTTGCCAAAACTCTGATACCATAATAGACTTCTGCAGTGACAGGTTCTGTTAAATTGACTGAGTATTACCTTCTACGCAGAAACAAATGCTTAATAAGTGTATCAGTATCTAAGTTAGATATGTAAAATCAAATATAGATAATTGGTTTGATTTAGAAAATTTGATATTTAATCGGACTAGCAGCTTTAATCTGAGTAAAGAATTACTTAAGTGAATACAAATACATGTTTAAGTATTGGACAACTCATACGTACACTGCAGTTAGCACACAGCGACCTTGCGTAAACGGTAAAGCCAGACGGGATCGCCGAATGACTTAGAGCGTCCGTCTCCCGTGTTTGGTAGTGATCTCTTCGACTAATGCCATGTACACACATAGCGTATAGGATTCGCGCATAGGACTCCCGATCAGCTTAAAACTGCAGTCGGGCCGATTCATTTTTCGAATCGGGAATCGCAATCGTAGTGCTAGCGCACACCTACCGTTTTAGCCCTAAAAATTAGTTTTAGTCGTGAATCGCAATCGGTAGGTGTGCTAGGGGAGTGCACACCTCACGATTTTTGGGTAGTTTTAGGTCGTATACGCTAGGTGGGTGCGGGGAAAACGATCGTATACGCTAGGTGTGTACCGGGCATTATAAAGTACATGTGGAATGGCTGCTGGTGCGATTCTAATCCAAGTTGGCTCATTGCTTTCCTTCAGTACAAACTGTTCCGTACCTCTAATATAATAATATATTAATATATTAATATATTAATATATTAATATATTAATATATTAATATATTAATATATTAATATATTAATATGCAAGCTTTCACATGTTATTGACGCCGAAGTTACACTCAGTGAACCCGACCCTAATTATCGTTCAGCGAAGCCCCCGTGTAATTATTGACACATTCTTATTGTGCTGGGTGGTGGTTCACTGGTAACGGCTGTGTAGAATTGGACGGTCAGAAACAGGTTGGGGGAGGGACGGTAAAGGGGGGGGGGGGGGCTGGTTGCAGCTATTGAAGCCTTCAAACACAAACTGGGCACATCTCTAAATCGCTGGAGCAACATCTGCCAATTCAAGCCCTGCAGATTTATACCGATAATCACGTTTACAAACATGATGAGGCATCATTAGATATTTCAAAGCATATGTCGTTTCATTTTGAAGCGGTATAACGGATATTAAATTAATGTTGCCCAAATTTATAGACCATATTTCATAAGTATTTTCCTTTATATTGGATGGTCGGTAAATACCATCATGACAATCACCAAGTACTTACTAATGAACCTAGGGTACAAATACATGTTTAAACTTTAAGTATTGGACAACTCATACATACACTGTAGTTAGCCCACAGTGACCTTGCGTAAACGGTAAAGCCAGACGGGATCGCCGAATGAGTTAGAGCGTCCGTCTCCCGTGTTTGGTAGATCGTGGGGTCATGGGTTCGAAACCGGGTCGAGTCAACCCAATGACTTAATGCCCAGTGAAACCCTAGCATCGACGTATATATATATATATATATATATATATATATATATATATACATACATATATACATACATATATATATATATCGACAGATAGATAGATAACTATATACACACACCGTGTTTGGTTTGATAGTTAAAGTTGCATAGTCCGATAAAGGATCAAATCTTCCAAAGCAAAAATAACCTTCTCTAGATTCGAACGAATATATCCTACTTATATACTGATTCCTTATTAAGCATGTTCGCTCCATACAAGGGTATGGTAAGACAATTTAATAGAACCTGTTTCTGCTGAAGCCTATGGTGTCAGAATTTTGACAAGTACACTAAAATTGATGTAAGCTTCAAATATCGCTTAGGTTGGTCATTTTAAAAGAAAGTTACTACAAATTAAAGTAAGATCGACTATAACGATCCAGAAAATGACAAACATTCAAAACCATCCGACTATGCAACTTTTTAACAACACGAAACGGGAATGACATGTAAAGTAGAAATAGTAATTAGCGCATTATCTTAATGTTGTCATGACAATTCAATCAAAACTATTTCAAAGTCCCCCCTCCCCCCGCCGCGCCCCAAAAGTTCACATATTTGGTTCAACTATCTAAATTGTATTGTCTTTGACCTGGGCCCGTATTCATGTGGAGGTGCCAGGGCCTTAACCGTGGCTAGGGTAGCTCCACCCGGCTAACGGTGGAAAATTCTTATTCATGTCCCGGTGCCAGCGCTAACCGCCGACCGTAGCCTAGGCTAAGCCACCCCAGTTTCAAAACACGTTTAACTGCAAGCCACATCAGTTAGTGTGGCGGCCACCGATATATTATAGCCAAATCTATTCAATGCGATCATATTTAACAGATTTACATACGCAAAAAGTGAAATTTAATCAAATTAACCCTAAAATCGAACCGTTATTAACGCTGCCGCCGCATTGGTGGCATTATTCATATTGTCGAATCGACGAATGTAAAGTAAACAAATCGCCGCTGCCGCAGCGACGTCGATATTCATACTGTCCCATATCAACAAAACACACATCTCCGCCGCCCTCGCCGCCGCCGCCAAATCGAATCTATTAAATGCTGTCATATTTAACAGAATTACATATGCCATAAGTGAAATTTAATCAAATTAACCCTAAAATCGAACCGTTATTAACGCTCCCGCTGCATTGGCGGCATTATTCATATCGTCAAATCGAGGGAATTCCCAAATCTATAAATAAACTCACGGTTAGCTATCCGCGGCTGCTTTGACATTGGTGAATACGACTTGACCTATTTCTCCAACCCACCGCTAGCCGGTGATAACTACCCCAGAGCCAGCGTGTAGCACTGGCTACACCTCACACCACTACATGAATATGGGCCCAGATCCTTTTCGGTGCTATTTCTTACAGGTGCTAGACGGCAGGCCGCCTGAGAAACCTCGCCGCCTGTTCCCGGCGTTTCCAGACGATTGCTACACTTGTCACCGGCTTAGGCATGGCGAGAGGTACAAAGGACAGACATCTCAGATTGTGACAGAAAACAATGATTACACGGGAATTCGGCGTGTACCACGTGCCAGCTACGTGCCATTGTATGCACGTCCGGCTGGCAGTGTTGGGCCTAGTTCCCGCCCTGGGACACCGTGCGGGCACGCCGTAGGCCCCGCAGACGAGTCAGCCGACATTTCGACAAGCGGACGCCGGCCAGCGCGCTGTCCGCGCGCCGTAATTCGGGTCGCCCCAGGAACCGGACTAAGACAGTGACTGCGCCGCTGCCAATTCCACCTCGTGGTACCAGCGAACCACCAGCCAGCACCAACCGAATCTCACAATCACCAGCAACCAAACCAAGCTCTCAGATCAACTGGTCAGATAAACCATCTACTATCTAGGCGTGGATGAAGCGCGCGGTGATTCAATCACACGCCTTACTTATCCCACGAAACGCACACTCATCACTTGACTTTCAGTAAAACCGTCAATGAATTGTTAAAACGCCTCATTGCTTTGCGGGTCATTTCCCCCCGTGTCGCTGTTCTCGTGGAGGAGGGCGGTTTGCCAAATGAGTTGCCTGGTGACCGTTTGACAAAAACCTCAATGATCATTTAAATATAGACACTGTACTAGGTTCCGATATGAACGATACATTCCTTATGCGTGTTGTGGTGCAATGGTACTGGTGTGTGTGTGGGGGGGGGGGGGGCGGGGAGTGTCAGCAGTAAATAGTATCCGTGAAAATGGTAATCAATGTAACACGTCACTGGCGATGTACTTTGCCATATTATTGGGTGACAATCTTGGCTCGACAGCGGGACGAGAGCCCCCACCCCGCCGTTCCGAGCCACACATGCCCATTGTGGGGGGTGGGGGGGGTGCGGCTTTTGTTGTGGATCGAGTTGTTTAGATCTCTTAGATCATAGCCGGGTACGTTATGTGACGACGTGGGTGCGCATTTAAACCCGGTGGTAATACTGGTAAGGGTCTATTGGACCTGGTGGCTGAGGCTGTTCGTCTGGGCTACGTGCCGCCTGATTCCGTTAGCAACTTTGGCAGGTATGTGGCAATTGGGCAGCCTTCTGCTTACCGCATGAATGCGGCAAAGTGGAGGCGGCAGACTGCATTTGGTTAGCATTTCTTGTTGCATAAAACTTTGAAGGGAGTACTGAATCGATTTAATAGAACCTGTGACTGCTGAAACATATTGTACTACTACTAGAGCTCTGACATTATTGCCAAAATTGATGTTTGAATGTTTACACTTCAAATATCGCCAAATGTAGCCATTTAAAATACAAGTTACTTACTAAAGTGTGGTATCGTGTAATCACCAATCTAATATATATATATATATCTATATTTAAACAAAAAGAGTTATGGATTGTGACCCTGCAACTTTAATTTCGGGCATGAGATGAGGAGCGGTGTTATTTATTAGCGTAATGTTGACAGCGTGAATCGAGGTACAGCAGGATACTGTCCACGTAATTATGGGCACAGTTAAAGGATGGTGTGTTACTGACATTCACTTCGATTGCCATGTGCTGTTGACATAATTTGAGAAATTATGTGGGGGGACATTTTTTCTTTTTTAAACCGCTTCACAAATACCAGAACACGGTAGTTCATATGTACTAACTGGCATACCACCTAGGATGAAGGGAGAACACAGTGATTTATTTATACAAATAAGCCAGGATAGATCAACAGCACCTGTCAGCACAAGCTATTGTTGGGAGTTATTTCAGTCGAGGGCTTATGGATCATCTCTAACGTCGGCCGGAAACGCAACCCGTTGTCTGCCACCTGGCGGAGAAAAGCAGAACTTAAACCGGAATGACATATCGTTCACCGCCAACGGTGTCGTACATCTCCATTCAGACTTGAAGATGTGTCCCTCGAGGGCCGAAGAGAAATGTATCCAACTACAGTATAACCCCGTTAAACCAAACTTGAAGGGACCCTAGAAATTTGTTTGGATGAACCGATCATTGGTTTAACCAAGCTTTGGCTTTGACTTTGACTTGGCTTTGCAAAAACACGGGTGCATTATGAATGTAATATATAATGTATGTGGACACTTTGATTATTGTTTTTTTATGTAGTGTAATCCTGTTAAACCAAGCTCGGTTAATCCTAACTTTTTTCGGGGACCCAGCAAAATACTACCATTTATCATATAAAGATGTCTCAGATGACCTTTAATATAACCACATGAAAGTTTGGTTTAATCGTACCAGGCCTGGGGCCTGGCAATTTTGTTTGGATTAACCGATACTTTGGATTATCCAACTTTGGCGTAACCAATTTTTTATATATGATAAATGGTAGTATTTTGCTGAGCCAAAAAACTTTGGATTAACCGATCGTTTGGTTTAACCGAGCTTGGTTTAACGGGGTTGTACAGTACTGTGTTTTGTGGAAAGCGCAGTGGAAGCATTCAGTAACATCGTGCTACTCCGACAGACAAACCATATCCTAATGTGTAATAATGCTAACCATACGTGCAATACTTCACAATATAGATATCAATTACAACAATAAAGTCCATCACTGAACCACTCCTTACTCAGAACTGTGACCACCATTAATGATAGCATGCCTGCTGTAGTGGACCCTTACACTATCGGCTGCACGCGTGAAGAGGGCATGATTTACTGACACAGTTAACGTGCAGCTTACGGGACGCACTTATCAAACAGATGAAACTGTCAAGTGGCCGAGTCCAACTTCAGTGATAGTGTATCGGGCGACTCGCCACGGTTAAAGCCATCGTCATTATTTTATATATCACCAACAAAATGTGCATTTTAAACAGTTGTTAAAGGAAAAGTGTGTGATATTGGATATTGCACTAGTTCCAAATGTGTGTTGCATATTTTAATCTGATAAAAACGAGTGAGCATGCTCAATTTAGTGGCGTATTTCTACAATGATTCCATTCTAAATAGTCCCTTTTGAAATACCTCTAAGAAAATATGCTTTTACATATAGCTTTAACGAAATAAAAGTTAAGAAAAGTGGATCTTTTTTTAATGAAGAAAAACTTATTTATGTTTCCGTTACTGTACTCAGTTTATCAAACATACAACCAATGACCGTAGGACTAAGTCGGGACAAATAACATTCCAGTTCTTAAACTTAAAGCCGCATAGTCTGATGAAAGCACCACATTTTCTAAATCAAAACATTTACCTAAATTTGATCGTGCACATCTAACTTAGATACTTGTCCACGTATTAAGCATGTGTTACTTACTACATTGAAGGGATAATAAGCCAACTCTATCGAACCTATTGAAGCCTACGATATCCGAATTGTAACGTACTTGAAAGAAATAATGTTGTCATATTTTCACTGTAAATATCTCCAAAGTTAGACATTAAAAATAAAAGTTACTTCAAACTACAATAAAGTAAATCACGATGACCAATTTAATCTATTGATCTCAGAAAATGGCAGAAGTGTGTCATGGGGTATGTACGGTGCCAAAGCGTGGTGGTGTTAGCTAACCTAGCATTTGGGAAATCCCTCTGGGCCTGTTGCCGGTGTGGCCGTCTCAGCTGCCACAAGGCTGATTTGCCATGCCCAACTTTCACTATTATCTCTGTTTTTAATACTTTCAGAGAAAATTACCCTTAAGTTAAATTAAATACTTCAGATCTTCCTCTTCAATTGCGCATTAATATATTTTTAATCGACTCAGTGAAAGCTTTTAAATTAATTTTGCTAAAATAAATGCTCTGCATAGACATAGCATTGCTGCAGTGTTTACCCTTCGCGGGTGGTAAAATACGGCAATGCTATGTCTATGTGGGGCATTTATTTTTGTAAAATAAGTTTAAAAGCTTTCATTGGATCGATTAAAAATATCTTAATGCGCGATTGAAGAGGAAGATCTGAAGTATTTAATGTAACCTAAGAGCAATTTACGCTGAAAGTATTAAAAACAGAGATTACGGCCTTTGAGACTGGCCCAGTTTTGACGCATGCGCAGACGACGCTGTTGGATTCTGACGCATGCGCAGAAGCGACATTTGGCATATCAGCCTTGTGGCAGCTGAGACGGCCACACCGGTGAGCACCGCTATTTCCCAATATGGCAACCGATTCGGCGGCAGCAGTGATTTGTTTTGGTTACATTCATCGATTCGAATATCGCCGCCGTTTAGCGGGGGAGAAATCGCTTCAATTTTAGGGTTAATTTGATGAAATTTCACTTATTGAGTATGTAATTCTGTTAAATATGAATAGATTTGGGCCTAATCGGTAATAGATCGCGGCGGCGGCGGCGGGCGGTGGGCGGCGGGAGCGATTTGTTTCGTTTAGATTCGACAGTATGAATATTGCCTCCGATGTAGCGGCAGCGTCAATATCGGTTCGATTTTAGGGTTAATTTAATGAAATTTCATGTTTTGAGTCTGTAATTAATTCTGTTAAATATTATGTCATTGAATAGATTTGGGCCTAATCGGTCCCTAACACCAACGGTAAACTTGATGTGGGTTGGGGTTAGCGTAGCCGACCTTAACCTTGCGGTGTTTCCGTAACACGGCGCCATACATACCGACTTTTCTCCGCTAACCCGGAGATCACCGCTAACCACGGGTTTGGCTCGCTAACCCCGACTCATACATATGGGCCCTGGTCTCTATTGCTATGTATGCATGTGCCTGTCAGTGCGAGTGTAGACTGTGGGCTCTACCACCACACAGCCACGTGCGCTGCGACTCGGGACCAGTTCTCGTTGAATCGACTAAATGCTCATGATAACACCCCCCCCCCCCTCCCCCCTACGGACATCACGTGTCACATGCGTGGACGAGCAATGGCGTCTCCTGATTGGTCGGACAGATAGCACGGCAGGCGGTGATTGGCTGCTCGAGTGGCGAGACGAGTCCAGAGGGCGGTGCGGGCTGACTGTGACAAGTGTGAGGGTTTTGTGGGTTTCTACACGCCGTGTGGCAGTGTTCCGCTTAGTTACTGTTGCGTAATCCTTCTGGTGATACTGGCAGCAGCTGACAGGGCCACTTGTGAAGTGCCCGCAAACCTGGCAAACCACATGTAATAACCAGAAGAGTCAAGGCGAGTGCAAAGGACACTGAGGGGGGTTTAGTGCGCGCTGCGACCAAGCCGACTGCACACGACACGAGCTGGGCTCTGTTGTGGTCGAAAGTCCCAAGTCAGTTGGGCGAGCTGTTGATCAAAGATTCACCCCTGTCCAGAGTACGGGTGAATGACAACCCTGCCTGAATCTGAGCATGAGCTGCTTTAACTATAAATAAACTGTGAGTGTGGTCGTTCCAGTGAGCAGTGTGTATCTGTATTGACAGAGAATTGATTAAATGGCAGAACATGCAAAGAAACCAACATGGTGGTGACCAGACGCTCTCGATTGGACTTTTATAAAGTATTTTATGATGGCATAGTTTAGTTATATTTCCATTTCATTAATCTAGGTTATCACCAAAAAAACAATGTATGACTGGTACCGGTAGCTGTTATCCTGCAGGATGGTACCAGCGCACATGTGACGTCATCGCTCCGAGCCACCCACAGCCAAGAGGTGGGTTACTGGAGTCAGTTTGTTTTGCCCATGGCATGTGTATTTGTCGACTCCACTCACGGCGTTTGATTTGAAATTCTGACGACTTTGGTGACCCGAGTCGCCCGGGTCGTGTTAATCGATTACAGCCATAAAGAACGACATGCCAGGACTAGCATTCCACTTTAACCTTATAAAGAACGACATGCTCGGACTAGAATTCCACTTTAACCTTATAAAGAATGACATGCTGCAACTAGCATTCCACATTAATCTTTAAAAAAACTACATGCTGAGACTAGCATTCCACTTTAACCTTATGCACAATGACATGCCAGGACTAGAATTCCACTTTAACCTTATAAAGAGTGACATGCCAGGACTAGAGTTCTACATTAATCTTAAAAAGAACGACATGCCATGACTAGCATTCCACTTTAATCTTATAAAGAACAATATGCTGGGACTAGCATTCCACATTAATCTTAAAAAGAATGACATGCTGGGACTAGCATTCCACTTTAACCTTATAAAGAACAACATGCCGGGACTAGCATTCCGCTTTAACCTTATAAAGAATGACATGCCGGAACTAGCATTCCACTTTAACCTTATAAAGAACGACATGCCGGGACTAGCATTCCACTTTAACCTTATAAAGAACAACATGCCGGGACTAGCATTCCGCTTTAACCTTATAAAGAACAACATGCCGGAACTAGCATTCCACTTTAATCTTATAAAGAACGACATGCCAGGACTAGCATTCCACGTTAATCTTATAAACCAACCACCGTGTGACCGACTCGGGTGTGCGTGACGAGTTTCTCCGTAGTGATGACACAACCACGTGGTGACCCCCGGTGTGTGGCAGTCAGCTGTGCAGTGTAAATACTCACCCAACTCACTGCACTGCGCATGCACCAGCAAATAGTTCTATTCGTTCATAATTGTATCCTTTTAGTTTGTTTCTTTTTGTATTTTTGTTTGTTTGTGTATGGGTATTATTTTGAGGGGGTATTTTTAATTATTTAATATTTCTTTTACAAATCAATATTATTATAATTGAAATCAATTATTGAAATGTTCTGCTTGACTGGTTAAATCGACAACCAGCTGTTTGTTGTAAGTGTTGCATTCCTCCTGAATTCTTTGAAAAGGCCTGTGTGGATTACGCTTGCGAAACTACGAATTCAGACAGGAAATGCAGCGCATGTTCTCGTCTATACCTGTCGTCCTGGTAACCATTAGCTGTATCTGGCGAATCTCCCACAAGCTATAATTATTTGCTAAATCGTCTAGCTGGTATCATTCCCGCAGGTGCAGTATCGTTTTACATGTGATTCACCGTGATCACAGGTTTGTCCGAACTGGGTGGGGTGGGGCTGTCAGGGAAGGTGGGGAGGGGGGACTGTCAGGGAAGGTGGGGGAGGGGGTGCTGGAGGGTGGCGAGGGTCGAGGGCCGGTCCCACAAACATCATGCACCCAAAATTTCAAAGGATGTCATTATAGCATTATGGCAATAGGCGTCTACACATAACCACAGGACGTAAACAAGCCCCACATAAAGTAATGCTGAGTGAGCATTTCTCAGTTGGTCGGATTCAGTTGAGTCGGATTCACTAAGGCTGGCGCACACTAGCCGATAGTGGTCGGACACCCGCTGTCGTGAGTGTCGTAGTGACATGGATGATGCGGGCCCGGCGTGCATTGTGGCTGATTCGGGCACGTCCTGAATAAACAGGTTCATGATCCGCAGAATGCTGCCGGGCTCTACAGACAATCTATGACATGTTGCTATCCTTTCAACCTTAACTTAGTCTATAAACGAACACAAAATAAATTATATGTTTGGAGTATCTGGCAATGTGAACGTCCGTATTGAATCTAATGGCCCTGTCACATTACGACGTTTCTTACCGGCGTGCCGCCAGCGCGCAAAATATTATCAACGCGTCGAGACACGTTCAACTTTTCAGCAGGTTGGGAGAAAGTTTGGCGTCCGCGCGGCGCATACATCGCGCGCGTTGGTGAGAAACGTCGTAATGTGACAGGGCCTTTATGGTGCAGTCACACTACGACGCTTCTCCCAGCGACCCGTCAGCGTTGAAAATAAAATCTTGCATGTCGAGAAACGTCCAACTTTTTGGCGGTTTGGGGAAAAAGATCGGCGTCAGCGCGGCGTATTATGCGCGCGCGGCCAACGTGTGTCGACGCATTGGGGGGAAAAAAAAAGTTTGGCGCGACGTCTTCATCTAACCTTAAATGTTGCTAGGGCGTAAAACAAAAACGCCCCAGTTTGCCGCAACATGTGAGCAACGACCCTCCCGCACGCGTGCCGTCTTCCTAGCATTCCCATTATACGTTATTCCGGCGCGTCCAACGCATCACGATGCGCGCCTAACGTCCTTACCCATATATTTGCACGCGCTGCCGGTCGTTGTTTTTTTTTTGACACGCTTAAAACCTTGGGCAACCGGCAACGCGCGCCGATGTTGTCCGCCGACCATCAACATCAAGGATAGTGTACCGACGTGTACCGACGCGCTCATAACGCGCCACCAGCGCGTCCAGACGTTTCACTTATTATCGCCCAAAATCACTACACGTTGACGTGTCGCCGGCGAGAAGCGTCATAGTGTGACTGCACCATTACTAAAGAAAACTCCCCAGAACCACCCACGAGCATTGTTGAACCAACGAACGTAGAAGAACATGTTCTTTTCGCAGATAAGTCCAAGTGGATCAACTGGGCCATACATACAGAGCTGGTGATATATTTGCTGATAATATAAAAAGTTTACAGATGTTTACTAACTTTTCTAAACGGTTGACCGCAGGTTTAGATTATTAAGTCGACAATACACATCTTGACACTTTCAGTTCTGGAAAGGAGTTATATGGCGATTGTCAAGAAAAACGTATTTATATTCTAAATGTTGAAGACACAGTTGTTTCTTGGAAAAGTGCCAATTTTGTGAAGTTACATGAAATCGATCGATATGCCTTACTGATCTTCAATTTCGTTTGAGTGTTATTGCAAGTAATCGATATTAGCACATGCGAACAATGACATAATTTCGTGACTGGGTTTGCCTATCACCAGTCTCATTCCCAGATCAAGTAGGTTACCTTTGTACGTTCAAAAGCTATTCTAATGTCAAGCCTGCTAGACCCCTTACGAGAGTTGGAATTATCGGCACTGTCCCTGATGAACCTACGACCACTCCTGCCTGGATTAAGCCGATATGTGAGTGTGGAGGAGGGGGTACTTTCCTGTCAGATCTTTAATTCCTACAGAGTGACGGTTAGCTCATGTACGAACGCTGTACTCAACCACACAGCTTTACACACACACACACACACCCCTCCACACCAGGTAATCCAACCCTGTGCCGAGAGTCCGGCTCCACCCTGCGACCAATTGGAACTATAGTTCCCATTGCCCGATGACATATGATGTATTCTGCCCTGTGAGCATTGTGGCTGATAGAGCGGGCTGAATAGATGGTCTCGTGCGCCTCCTGAATAAACAAGTTCATGATCCGCGGAATGCAGCCCGTCTTTACAGTCAATCTATGCCATGTTGCCATCCTTTCAATTTTTACCTAGCCTATAAACCGACACAAACAAACATTACATACATGGAGTTATCTGGTCCTAGAATGGCTCCACCACAAAGAAAATCCCCTTTTTACGCGAGTAAATACACTAGGGGCTATTCCACGTTGCATGCCCCACGACCAAAATAATGCCTCTTCTTAATGCACACTCTCAATCTGAGATTCGCCTTATCACAGTATATCAAACGGATTCCTTATTTTCATAAGAAGTGACATTCCTAATGACTGTAACTTCCTCAACAGTACCAGTCATTACGTCTCCGAGAGTATCATTCCATATCTTCTGGCCTTCAGTACAATGCAGTTGATACTATTATTTAATTACCTTCACCATACTGGGAATTTCATAGGAAAATACCATGAGTTCGATCAGTAGAATCAGGAGTCTGTAGCATTGCATCCCACTGAAAAGTTGGCTTTTGCAATTGCAATAATTTTACTTTCGGTGCCAATTCTTAATGTTGGACTTTGGTAGTACGCATTGTCAAATAACAACTTATTCACTTTACCGCCACTCCTGTTCACAAGTACACAATTAATTTGTGTTCCACTGAATAACATATCTACCAACCATTAACAGGCACTCCTCATTGCCGAATAAATGTGAATAATTAGCTTATAATTGACGCGGTATTACAAGCCTGAATGGCCGAATCAGTAATGCCACCCGTTAGATGGTGGCTCACTCAGCAGTTCAAGAAAAACCATCTTTTCTGTAGGCATTCACTTAAAGTTGCATCGTCCGATAGCGTTTAGTTTTTGCGGGTTTCTGAGATAAATACATTAGATGATTGCTATAATCTACTTTACTTTAGTTTGAAATAACTTTCATTTTGTCATTACCTTAGTTTGAGATAACGTTCATTTTGTCATTTTGTTTAGATTCTCCTAGATTATGTTGGATTCTGCTAGATTTTGCCTACATCCTTCCTAGATTCTTCTAAGATCCTCATTGGATTTTCACAGACTTACATTCGTGCTTGCCTTTTTTATTCTTCTTCCTAGGTTCCTGTTAGATACTGTTGTGGATTCGTTTCCGTTTCTCCGCCCCCTTTGTTCTGTCATGTCTACTAGTACTATACACCGTCTCAGCACACAAAGTGTGACCTCACTGCACGGGGAGCCACGTCCGTAAGACACCTTGTCTTATTCCTACTCGCCGGTTTTCAATGTTCAACCCCAAAGGGTAAACAACTACCACTCAATGGAGCACTGCTTTGCTGACTAGATGATGCTTTTCTATTTGATTAAAACATCAACCGATCTGAATTCACAACGAAGTTAAATCTATCATGGGAGCTTAACGATGTGGACAAACACAAAATACACCCTTCATCAATAAAGTATGTTCAACATTTACCCATAACCTGGGTTTTAGTTAAGCCGGATGGCAGGTTGTGCATCCAGGCAATCACCATGTGTGGCAGTAATGCAGGCTTTTGTGTTTGCGGTGTGAAACACCTGCCAACCATCCACCAAGCCACCTGGAAGTAAGGACTGGGGGCAGCAGGAAGGCGCGTCGTCCCTAATCAGATCAGTGGCACAACCCAACAAGGGTGTCACGGTCGTGCATTAAAAAGTAAGCTCAGGGGTTTAAGACATACCGAACATGAGGTGTTTTCTGAACTGTGTTGTTTAGAGGAGAAAGCTGGATTCACAATTAGGAGGCATTCCGGCAGCTGGATGACACCGATCAACCTTCCCCAGTCGGCCGGCCACCCCTGGCTGCCCGCCCGCCAAGAGGCACCAAATCCCCCCCCCCCCCCCCCCCCCCCCCCCCCCACACACACACACACAAACCCCCGTCGTGTGGGTGTGGTTCGCTATGTATTAGTACTATTACACGAACGTGTCATGATCTTGGCGCTTTCGTGTGGCGAATACTGACGGCAAAGTGTGGCCGCACTGCCAAGTGCTTACTAGGCGGTTATGAAGTGCAATTCCAAACACAATACAAGGTTCACCAAAAGGTATGTCACAACATATCATTCATAAGACGCACGGGTTGAAATGTGAGGAAACAGGCCACAGTTCCCCGTGTGATATGTAGCAAGGCACGTCAGAGGTGTCTACGATGTACCTAACAACGCAGTCCACCCGGGCTGCTCTGTGACAACGCGTGTTCAATATTGTCAATATATTAACTGGGTGACTTTGGTCAAGCTGTTCAATGACATCTGGATTCTTCTGTGGTGACGTTATCCACAGTTACCCAGATAATAGACACTGTGCTCATATTGTTATTAAATTGAAATAGTCTAGTGGTTGTGAGTTTCTGCCATTTTCTAACATGAATATATAGTGTTGGTCATGATAAACTATTTTACTTTAGTTTGAAGTAACTTTTATTTTAATTGCTTAATTTTAGAGATGCAGTCATGATGTCAAAACATGCTAAATTAATGTTGGCATGCATGTCAAAATTTCGGCATCAGAGACTTTAGCAATAACATGTTCTATCACATTGGCTTACTATTCCCTTCTAAACATCAACATATGCTTAATAAGTGTATCAGCATTTAAATTGAATATGTCGAATCAAATATAGATCAGTGCTTTAGTTTTGACATTTTTATGCTGTTATCGGACAATGCAGTTTTACAATCGAATCATATTTGCACATCATCTGTGAACTCTGTAAATGAATATCAGATTCAGTCATGAACAAATATTGGTTGAAGATTAGTGACAGTTTCATTGCAGAAATGCTGTTCTTCCAGCTTTGGTAACTTTTCAACATGACAAACGGTGCAGATATAGTGGGAGGATGCAAGTAGCTGCACTAGTGCTTTGGAATCGGGTGGTGGGTGGGTGGGTGGGTGGGTGGGGGTGGGGGTGGGGGGTGGGGGGGGGGGCAAGCTTCCATGAATGCAACATGGGATGACTAAGAATATATTGTACGATGTTAAATAAACTAGCATGGATTATTTATTGCTGGTGTTGCTAGGTACCACTAGATTGAGTGATGCCAGTGCACATTCATGGCAACTTTATAGTGCTGCTCCACTGGGAGAACAGGTCGCTGGCACCATGACCCAATTTCCAACTCAGCCACATTATCCTGATACTGAGCTAACCAGCCCTTGCTCTAATCCTAGTAATGCCGTGTATCAATTTTGTAAGCCATTGGTTTAATTCGACCAGGAATCGAACTCCTGACCTTCCGCACGGGAAGCCTGCGCTCTACCGATTCGGCCACCGCGGCCAGTGATTAGAGATGATCTAATCACAAATAGTAACTGCTCGCAAGTGGCCTGCGCCAACTTGCTCTATCGGTATTTGGACATTTCCTGTACTGCAGCCCTCCCTGATTTAATAATAATATTGTAGGGCGCGAAGCACACTGAGAACACGTCAACCGCGCACTTCATTCTGTCCGCGCTATCACATGACAATGCGGAGTGGCGAGCCTCTCAGCCGGGGTCCGGGAGATAGTGCCTGATAGGCGGCCATACAAACAAAGCCCTTGAGGTGGCTTGTGTAATTAAGTCTGCGACCAGCCGCTGGTGTCTCTGCGACCAGCTGCTGGTCCTATCGTCACGTCACACATGGTGGTGTCTCTGCGACCAGCCACTGGTCCTGTCATCACGTCACAGACGCTGGTGTCTCTGCGACCAGCCGCTGGTCCTGTCATCATGTCACACACCCTGATGTCTGCGACCAGCCGCTGGTCCTGTCGTCAGGTCATACACCCTGGTGTCTGCCACCAGCCGCTGGTGTCTCTGCGAGCAGCCACTGGTCCTGTCGTCACGTCACAAACGCTGGTGTCTCTGCGACCAGCCGCTGGTCCTGTTGTCATGTCACACACGCTGGTGTCTCTGCGACAAGCCGCTGGTCCTGTCATCATGTCACACACCCTGGTGTCTGCGACCAGCCACTGTTCCTGTCATCAGGTCACACACCCTGGTGTCTGTGACCAGCCGCTTGTCCTGTTGTCACGTCACACATGCTGGTGTCTCTGCGATCAGCCGCTGGTCCTGTCATCACGTCACACACTGGTGTCTGTGACCAGCCGCTTGTCCTGTCATCACGTTACACACCTTGGTGTCTGCGACCAGCCGCTGGTCCTGTCGTCACGTCACACACGCTGGTGTCTCTGCGACCATGCGCTGGTCCCCGTGTCGTTAAGTCACACACGCTGGTGTCATGTCTTGGAACGTAAAGCTTTTAAAGCCCATCTCACACAACGCAAGCATTCGGAAAATCATGAACTTGGGCAGTTCATTAGAGTGCCGCACATTACACAATATTCTCAAGTTTTCGTCAAGACGCCGATATCAACTCACATCAAAACTGAAATACTCTACACATATCTGGACATACCTACACATACACATACCTACACATACCTACACATATCTAAACATACCTACACATACCTAGACATACCAAGACATACCATTACATGCCTACACATACCTACACACACCTACAAATACCTACACATACAAATACATACCTAAAAATACGGCCACATCTACACATACCTACACATACCTACACATACCTACACATACCTACACATACCTATGCATTCCTACACATACCTACACATACCTACACATATCTATACATACCTACACATACCTACACATACATACACATACATACACATACATACACATACATACACATACATACACATACATACACATACATACACATACATACACATACATACACATACATACACATACATACACATACATACACATACATACACATACATACACATACATACACATACATACACATACATACACATACATACACATACATACACATACATACACATACATACACATACATACACATACATACACATACATACACATACATACACATACATACATATACCTAAGCATACCTACACATACCTACACATACATACACATGCCTACACATGCCTCCACATATCTACACATATCTACACATACCTACACAAACCTACACATAATCTACACTTGCCCACACATACCTACACATATCTACACATAAACACATATGTACACATACCTCATGCACATACATACACATACCTAAGCATACCGACACATATACACATACCTACCATAGCTACACATACCTACACATTGCTACACATAACTAAGCATACCTAAGCATACCTACACATACCTACACATACCTACACATACCTACACATATATACACATACCTACACATGTCTATACATACCTACACATACCTACACATATCTACACACATTCATATACATACATATACCTAAACATACCTACAAATACCTACACATACCTACATATACATACACATACATACACATACCTACACATACCTACACATACCTACACATACCTACACATACCTAAGCATACGTACACATACATACACATACATCATCATCATGCTGTCGGTCGCGATGCGACAAAGACTGCTTTCATTACTTGACTGCCGCTCTCCATTTAGCTCTCTGCTGTGAGAGTTGTGTCCATGAGTCGGTCTTAATGTCTCTCAGCTTCAGGTTTCTCTTGATGGTATCTTTGAACCGGAGACGGGGGCGCCCTCTCTTTCTGTAGCCAAAAGACAGTTGAGAATAGAGGATCTGCTTTGGTAGCCTGTCTGATGACATCCTCATGAGGTGTCCAGTCCACCGGAGATTCTTTTTGATCAGAAGATCTTCCATAGAGGGCAGCCCCATCCGTTCGAGTATTTCCTTATTCGTCACTTTGTCCTTCCAGGTTAGCCTCATGATTGAACGCAGATGTCGCATCATGAAGGCATGCAGCTTTTTCACCTGCTGTCTGTACGCTGTCCAGGCCTCGGCTCCGTATAGTAGGGTGGATAGCACGATTGCGCGGTAGATCTTACCTTTGACCCGAATGGACACATGGTGGTTGTTCCAGAGTCTCTGGCGTAGTCGGCCGAAAGATGCGCTAGCCTTGGCCATCCTCCTCTGTATCTCAGCATCAATGCGTCCATCACTTGATATTGTGCATCCGAGATAGGTGAATTCCGGAACAGAGTTCAGCTTGTTTCCGTCAACTATGATCTCCTCCTCTCGGGTTCTCATAGAGTTGGGTTGGTACAGCACCTCTGTCTTCTTGATGTTAATTTTCAGGCCAAACTTCTTTGATGCATCGGAGAAAGCGTCCACTATTTTCTGGGTCTCTTCAGCAGAGTGGGCAACCAGCGCACTGTCATCTGCGAATAGTAGCTCTCTCACCAGTATCTGAGTAGTCTTGGTCTTCGCTCTGAAGTGTGCGACATTGAATAGGTCAGCGCTCTGTCTGGACTGTATATAGATGCCATCCCCCATGTCTCGGAAAGCCTCGTCTAGCATTGCTGATAGGAAGATGGAGAAGAGCGTGGGGGCCAGTACACAACCTTGCTTGACCCCATTGGTAACCGCAAACGATTCCGAGACTTCCCCTCCAGCACTAACGTTCGCCATCATTCCTGTATGTAGAGCCTCGATCATAGTTGTGAACTTCTCTGGGCATCCGTACTTCCTCAGTAGCTGCCATAGCCCGGTCCTCCCGACTGTATCAAATGCCTTAGTGAAATCGACAAATACCATGTACAGTGGTCGGTCCTGCTCAATGCACTTTTCTTGTAGCTGTCGGAGACAAAATATCATATCCACAGTGCTCCGGTTACCTCTGAAGCCACACTGTGACTCTGGAACTACACCAGGTGTTATGTGAATAGATAGTCTGTTGAGTAGGATCCTGGCGAAGATCTTCCCTGCTATGGAAAGAAGAGAGATTCCTCTATAGTTCCCACAGTCTGTTCGATCACCTTTCTTGTAGATGGTTACAATGCTGGCATCCTTCCATGCTTGGGGTACAGAACCCTCCTCCCAGGCATTGGTGATTAGTTGGTGCAGTCTTTTGAGCAGATTGTCTCCTCCATGCTTCCATACCTCGGCAGGAATTCCATCACCCCCAGGTGCTTTGCCATCTTTCAGGCTGGCGATTGCTCTAGCCATCTCATCCATGGTTGGAATCTCATCGAGGCATGTTTTGGTAATGCGCTGCTGGATGTTGTTCAGAGCTTCGTGATCTATGTCACCAGGGACGTTGAGTAGCTTCTGGAAGTGTTCGCTCCATCTTGCCACAACTCTCTTGCTGTCGGAAAAGGTCTCCGTTCCATCTGTTGATTTCAGGTGAACAGCTCCCTTCTTCACGGGTCCCCACACTTCCTTCAGTCCGCTGTAGAAGCCCTTCATGTTGTTTCTGTCTGCAGCTCTCTGCAGCTCCTCTGCCTTCATTTCCCACCAGTCTGACTTCAATGCACGGGTGCATTTTTGTAGCAATCTGCAGGCATCTTTGTATGCTGCAGTGGTGGATCTAGTGTTCCTGGTCTGCAACACTCTCTGGTGGGCTTGGTCTCTTCTGCTCATAAGATTCTGTAGCTCCTGATTGTTGGGGTCGAACCAGTCCTGATGTTTTCTGTCTGGCTTGCCGAGATAAGTTTTAGCTGTGTTGTATACAACCTGCTGCAACGCTGCCCATTCCTCATCTGGTGTTGGGCTTTCCTTCTCCTCCCATTGTGCGAGAGCGCTGTCCATCTCCCGCTTGAAGCTCTCCCTGTGACTGATGGTACTTAATTTTGCTGTGTTGAGCTTTGTCGGTTTATTTGTCCCTTGCCTGTTGTGTTTTTCTCGTATTCTGAATGCCACTTTTGACCTTAGCATCTGGTGATCGGTCCAGCAGTTAGCTCCACGCATGGCTCGAGTACTGTGGATGTCCATCTTATCCCGGCACCTTGTGATGATGAAGTCGATCATATGCCAGTGCCTGGAACGAGGATGCATCCAAGTGGTCTTGCGTTCATCCTTCTGCTTGAACATGGTGTTTGTTACTATCAGTTCGAACTCAGAGCACAAAGCCAGTAGGAGCTCACCATTGGAGTTGCATTTCCCGATTCCATGTTTGCCCATGACCAAGGGCCACTTGTCATTGTCTCTTCCTATCCTTGCATTGAAGTCTCCTATCAGCAGTAGCTTATCCGTGTGAGGGATGTCACTGAGCGTACTTGCCAGCTGGTTGTAGAAGGCCTCCTTGTTATCATCTGGGTTTGTCATTGTTGGAGCGTACACACTGATAATTGTAGCAAAGTTGTCCTTGCTCAAAGGTAGTCTCATCGTCATGATTCTGTCACTTACTGGCCGTGGCATTTCTGTCAGCTTTGTGACGATGTCCTTTTTGATAGCAAAGCCCACTCCTGCCTCCCTTCTCTCTCCTTCGGGTTTGCCACTCCAGAAGAAAGAGTATTCCAGGTCATTGAGACTACCAGACTCTGAGAACCTTGTTTCGCATAGGGCGGCAATGTCGATGTTGTATTTTGCCAGTTCCATTGCTACTAGTGCCGTACGTCTTTCTGGTCGGTCAGCTGCTTCTCGGTCGAGAAGAGTCCTGACGTTCCATTGGGCAATTGTCAGTAGTTGTGTTGTGTTGCGTTGTGTTCCTCCTAGCTGATTTTCCGCTGTCGACGGAAGATGAGCTCGAGCAGCGCGGTCCTTGATAACCCGGGCGACGACCGAGCCGGTATGGTGTTTTGTGCGGTTGTACATTTCATGAAAGCTGCCTGCAAAAGTGTTGAAGTGCTGCTGGCTTTTGCAAGTTACCAGCGGCACTCTCTCGGGGAGCAAATAGAGGTTTCACACCGGCAAGAACATGTCAAGACAGGCGCAAATCTATTTGTCCCTGCAGTGGCTGGTCGGGAGATGTTGGGAGTTCCATACATCAACCGCCCTTAATGCTGCCACAGTGACATGGTTTTCTGTTTAGGGTTTGCTCCCTTAGCCTTCGGTTCTGTCAAGGACCTGTACCACAAGGCAGTGGTTTAGAACTCTGCAAGGCAGGGGCGTCAAACTCCCTGAGGTATTGCTATACCTGCTATACCTGCATACCACATACATGCATATACCTAAACATGCCTACACATACCTACACATATCTACACATAACTACACATACATACACATACATAAACATACATGCACATACATACACATACAGACACATACCTAAGCATACCTACACATACCTACACACACCTACACACACCTACACATACCTACACATACATACATATACCTACACATACCTAAGCGTACCTACACATACCTAGACATACATACACATACCTACACATACCTACACATACCTAAACATACCTAAGCATACCTACACATACCTACACATACATACACATACCTACACATACCTACACATACCTAAGCATACATACACATACCTACACATACACGCATATACCTAAAGATACCTACACATATCTACACATATCTACACATATCTACACATACATACCCATTCATACACTTACATACACATACAGACACATACCTAAGCACACCTACACATACCTACACATACCTACACATATACCTACACATACCTACACATATCGACACATACCTACACATATCTACACATACCTACACATACCTACACATATCTACACATACCTACACATACCTATACATATCTACACATACATACACATACCTACCCATACCTACACATATCTACACATACCTACAGATACATACACATACCTACACCTACCTACAGATACATACACATACCTACACATACCTACACATACTGACACATACCTATACATGCGTACACATACTTACACATGCCTACACATGCCTACACATGCCTACACATACCTACACATAGATACATATACCTACACATGCCTACACATACCTACACATACTGACACATACCTATACATGCGTACACATACTTACACATGCCTACACATGCCTACACATGCCTACACATACCTACACATAGATACATATACCTACACATGCCTACACATACCTACACATACCTATACATACCTACACATACCTAAGCATACTTACACAGACATTCATATACATGCATATACCTAAACATTCCTACACATACCTACACATACCTACACATACCTACACATACATACACATACATACACACACATACATACATACACATACCTAAGTATGGCTATATACGACTACTGGAACGCCGCCTAGCGAGCAGCGGGCGCATAATGCTTAGCGCGGTGCCGGCGCGTTCGAAACGCCGGAAGATGGCCCAGCTCATATATACATTCGTCAACCACCGCGGGTGCCTACACTAGCATATACACATATATACTACCTATATATATATATATATATATATATATATATATATATATATATATATATATATATATTCGGTTCATCAATATAATCTACTTTGATTAAGGATTTCTAACCTTGAAGTCGAAGTAAAAACAGAATATAATTTTCGTGTGCACACTGAAATTCTAGAAATCATCGAATTGCACGACTAGCAGTAGTGACAGATTCTTTTAAAAATAACTTAATATTCATTCTATGCAGCAATGCGTATTCAATAAGTGCGCCAGTACCAATGTATGATCAAATTTAGGTAGGGGTTTTGGATTTTTAAAAGTGTATGGTTTTATCGGTTATGCAACTTTAATTATATCTCCAAATGCATGTGATCCTGGTTTAAGACGTTCTCAGCACCACATAAGGCCTTCGGGTTAAACCAGTTTGCCAGACCCTATATTTACTTTAATGGACCCTTCGGCGTTATCACGGAGCAATCGACGTAACTGTATCAGTAGGTCTGGGCACGTAACACAAACAGTTCGCCGAGCGTTCACAGCGCTCACCCTGCAGCGCTCACTCACTCAGTCACTGTGTGGGTATGCATGGGTACGCGCTGCGTGGTGGGACGCAGACCCGCCCAGGTGGCGCTGTAGTCTGCCAACAGTCATAGTCATATAGGCAGCAAACACCAGCCGTGTGTGTACATATGGGTACAGGTGGCACTGTAGTCGACCAACACTCATACAGGTGGCAAACACCTGCCGTTTATGTACATACGGGTACAGGTGGTGCTGTAGTTTGCCAACACTCATTACAGGCAGCAAACACCAGCCGTGTATGTACATACGGGTACAAGTAGTGCTGTAGTCGGCCATCACTCATACAGGCAGCAAACACCTGCCGTGTATGTACATACGGGTACAGGTGGCGCTGTAGTCGGCCATCACTCATACAGGCAGCAATCACCTGCCATGTATGTACATACGGGTACAGGTGGCGCTGTAGTCGGCCATCACTCATACAGGCAGCAAACACCTGCCGTGTATGTACATATGGGTACAGGTGGCGCTGTAGTCGGCCATCACTCATACAGGCAGCAAACACCTGCCCTGTATGTACATATGGGTACAGGTGGTGCTGTAGTCGACCACCACTCATACAGGCAGCAAACACCTGCCGTGTATGTACATACGGGTACAGGTGGCGCTGTAGTCGGCCAACACTCATACAGGCAGCAAACACCTGCAGTGTATGTACATACGGGTACAGGTGGCGCTGTAGTCGTCCAACACTCATACAGGCAGCAAACACCTGCAGTGTATGTACATACGGGTACAGGTGGCGCTGTAGTCGGCCATCACTCATACAGGCAGCAAACACCTTCTGTGTATGTACATATGGGTACAGGTGGCGCTGTAGTCGTCCAACACTCATACAGGCAGCAAACACCACCCGTGTATGGGTACAGGTGGCACTGTAGTCGGCCAACACTCATACAGGCAGCAAACACCTGCTGCCTATGTACATATGGGTACAGGTGGTGCTGTAGTCAACCAACACTCATACAGGCAGCAAACACCTGCCGTGTATGTACATACGGGTACAGGTGGCGCTGTAGTCGACCAGCACTCATACAGGCAGCAAACACCTGCCGTGTATGTACATACAGGTACAGGTGGCGCTGTAGTCGGCCAACACTCATACAGGCAGCAAACACCTGCTGTGTATGTACATATGGGTACAGGTGGTGCTGTAGTTGGCCAACACTCATACAGGCAGCAAACACCTGCTGTGTATGTACATACGGGTACATGTGGCGCTGTAATTGGCCAACACTCATAGTCATACAGGCAGCAAACACCTGCCGTGTATGTACATATATACGGGTACAGGTGGCGCTGTAGTCCTCCAACACTCATAGTCATACAGGTAGCAACCACCTGCCGTGTATGTATGTACATACGGGTACAGGTGGCGCTGTAGTCGGGCAACACTCATAGTCATACAGGCAGCAAACACCTGCCATCTATGTATGTACATACGGGTACAGGTGGTGATGTAGTCGGCCAACACTCATACAGGCAGCAAACACCTGCTGTGTATGTACATACGGGTACAGGTAGCGCTGTAGTCGGCCATCACTCACACAGGCAGCAAACACCCGCTGTGTACATACACACAGGTACAGGTGGCTCTGTAGTCGGCCAACACTCATACGCTTGGGGAAGACGACCGAACCAACGAGCCCAGAGAGCTAGCTGTTCACGAACCTCCGAGACAAATAATCCCTGAAAGCTAGATCAGAAGGCAACGGTGAAGCAGCCCACAGGGACGTCGTGAAAAAGGTTGCCTTAAAGTGCAAGACCCAGGGTGGGGGGGGGGGGGGGGGGGGTGTACACACAGGGCAGGACCAAGGAGGCAGTGTAGCAAACAATAGGCAACCTTAACATTTAGTAAAGCCATTTTCAGGGGCCTAGCTTCCCCAGACACAGATATGCAATTGATTTTTTTTTAAAGAAATATATGATGTAAATGCATATGCTCTATGTACTATATTATTTTATTCCATCGCCTGCATACCTCCTCAGATTACAAATATTAAAAAGAAAATGAATATATGATGTAAATTCACATTTTTCTGTGTACTATAGCATTTTATTCCATCACTGAAAAAAATCTGCGTACCACCTGAAAATCCCATGGCTCTAGTTATAGCACTCAACCTTAAAAACAAGTCAACATTGGCCCATACTAGAAAGTATTTTTCTACAAATCCCACAACACTACCCTAGGCAAACCTCGAAATACTTACCACAACTAAACTAACTGTGCAACACCAATCTAGGCAAACCTCAAACTACTTACCACAACTAAACTACCTGTGCAACACCAATCTAGGCAAACTTCAAAATACTTACCACAACTAAACTACCTGTGCAACACCAATCTAGGCAAACTTCAAAATAATTACCACAACTAAACTACCTGCACAACACCAATCTAGGCAAACCTCGAAATACTTATCACAACTAAACTAACTGTGCAACACCAATCTAGGCAAACTTCAAAATAATTACCACAACTAAACTAACTGTGCAACACCAATCTAGGCAAACCTCGAAATGCTTACCACAACTAAACTGATTGTGCAACACCAATCTAGGTCAACCTCGAAATACTTACCACAACTAAACTAACTGTGCAACATCAATCTAGGTTAACCTCAAAATACTTACCACAACTAAACTAACTGTGCAACACCAATCTAGGCAAACTTCAAAATAATTACCACAACTAAACTACCTGTGCAACACCAATCTAGGCAAACCTCGAAATACTTACCACAACTAAACTAACTGTGCAACACCAATCTAGGCAAACTTCAAAATAATTACCACAACTAAACTAACTGTGCAACACCAATCTAGGCAAACCTCGAAATGCTTACCACAACTAAACTGATTGTGCAACACCAATCTAGGTTAACCTCGAAATACTTACCACAACTAAACTAACTGTGCAACACCAATCTAGGTTAACCTCGAAATACTTACCACAACTAAACTAACTGTGCAACATCAATCTAGGTTAACCTCAAAATACTTACCACAACTAAACTAACTGTGCAACACCAACAAATGTTGGGGGTTGCCATATATCTACGGTGCATATACGACATTCGCATGCCGCATGCCGCATACCATGTTTAAGGAATCTTAGCTTAAATCCTTTATCTAAACTAAGACATGAAGAAACACAGTCAGCTGCATCTAGAACAGCGGGACTTTGATCACGCACTTAGAAGGGAGCGGGCTATCCATAATTAGACGAGGCCTGCTACATAAAGCTGAGATTCCTTACACGCGGTATGCGGTATGCGGTATGCGAATGCGGCAAAAAATCGAAATGCATTGAAGTCAATGGGCTGCAACCCTTACACGCGGTATGCGAATGCGAATGCGAATGCGAATGCGACAACTCGATCGGTCCCTGTAGCGATTGGTGCGGCATGCGGCATGCGGCACGGGGGTGCGAATAGAAAAGCATCAGTCGCATTTGTCCATTGATATAAGGCTGGAGGAGGCGACTGATAATTACGGACAGCCGGGACAAGGTGGTGCGAATAGAAAAGCATCAGTCGCATTTGTCCATTGATATAAGGCTGGAGGAGGCGACTGATAATCACGGACAGCCGGGAGAAGGACGGTTGTAGAAGATTTAAAGCCCTGTAACTACACCAGCAAGGGTAGCCCCCAGTCTTTAGCCCTGTATCTACACGCATAACGCAAATATAGCCAATGGGACGGTCCTAACATGGCTCAGTTTAGCTTGCTCCGAGGGATGTTAGGACCGTCCTAGATTTTGTTGACCGAAAAGGACGGTCCTAACATGGCTCAGTTTAGGATGTTAGGACCATCCCAATCGGGAGACAGATGGTTACAGGAAAGCTAAAAATGCTACCATATGCACAGAAATATGAATACTTATCTATAATTTGGTTATAATAAAGGTAGCAACCCCCATGTGATGTACAAAAAGGTAAATAGATATAAATGCAATATTTGGTCATATAGAGTGCAGTAAGGAGTATACTTGTTTATTTTTATTTTTTAAATATAGCCAGTCGTGTGCCGCATGCCGCATGCCGTGTAGAAGGAATCTTCCCATTTGCATACCGCATGCTGCATGCCGCATGCCGCATGCCGCTTACCGCGTGTAAGGAATCCTAGCTTAATGCTCTGGCGTCCTGAAAAAGACATATTTATTGTTATGGACTACCAGATATCGTCGCTAAAAACGATCGCAAACCTTGCCAAGTGGCAGGCTGAACCTCGTAAACCCAGAAAGCAGCAGAGCATGACCGTCGTTGTAGCAAGTCTGACACTCAGCAGCTTTGTGGCCACACACCCACAGCAGCCCGGTGACCACACACCCACAGCGGCTCTGTGACCACACACCCACAGAGGCTCGGTGACCACACACCCACAGCAGCCCGGTGACCACACACCCACAGCAGCCCGGTGACCACACACCGATAGCAGCTCAGTGACCACATACCCATAGCAGCTCGGTGACCACACACCCACAGCAGCTCGGTGACCACACACCCACAGCAGCCCGGTGACCACACACCCACAGCAGCCCGGTGACAACACACTGATAGCAGCTCAGTGACCACATACCCATAGCAGCTCGGTGACCACACACCGACAGCAGCTCGGTGACCACACACAGACAGCAGCTCAGTGACCACCCACTCGCAGCAGCTCCTTGGCCACCCACTCGCAGCAGCTCGTTGACCACACACCCACAGCAGCTCGGTAGCCACACACCCACAGCAGCTCGGTAGCCACACACCCACAGCAGCCCGGTGGCCACCCACTCGCAGCAGCTCGGTGGCCACACACCCCCAGCAGCTCGGTGCCCACTCACCCACAGCAGCTCGGTGGCCACACACCCACAGCAGCTCGGTGGCCACACACCCACAGCAGCTCGGTGACCACACACCCACAGCAGCCCGGTGACCACACACCCATAGCAGCTCGGTGACCACACACCCACAGCAGCTCGGTGACCACACACCCCCAGCAGCTCGGTGACCACACACCCACAGCATTCCCGTTGTGCGCTAACTTACAAAACGGGAATGCTGGGAGTGCATGGCCACCAAGCTGCCGATTATCGCCCATGTTGGCAGGTGTCTGGCGGGCATAGCTGCTGATATGTATTTTGGTCATGAAATGCCGTCCTCGCTCAGACGAGTGTCCAGAATCAAACTAGAACGGCAGCGAACGATTTCGGGAAGCCTTTATCTGGTCTTGTTGTTCTGTTATGGACTTAAACTGAAATCTATAAGCACCACCCCCAGCAGTAGTGAGAGAGTAGTGAGCCCTCTCACCGGCACGTGTGTATACGGCGCCACTCTGCTACACAACCCGTATTAACACGTGCAAGTCACGTGACTGCGCGCTCAGAGGGATCGACCAATCGAATACAGCGATGACATGTGGGATTATAATGTGAAATTAAAACCAGGATAGCAACGATTCATGTTTGTTTCCCAGATGTGTGAAATGGTTGCTGTTAAATATTGTATATTGGTCTAGTTCGTCCCCATGTCGTGTTATTATGATATACCATCACATATATATATGTATAGTATACATATATATATATGTGTGGAGACTAACACATTTTAGTGCAGCATTGTGGGTGTGTGAGTTGGTTTGGGTGTGGGTGCGAACACAGTATGGTTTGACACTAGGTAGTGGCGCCATCTGTAGCACTTGATGAATAATGCGATGGTATCGAGGGACTTCCGTTAATTTATACTCGCATAAGTTTGTATCATCAAACACATATTCAGGTAAACACATGCAGAGTTCAGGCGTAAAACCATGTAAACACCAATCCAAAATAGAGATAAACATTGGAATCAAACCTTCAAAAAGTATATTTTTTTATATTCCTACTTTTTTGTTCATTGCTCCATAACCATGTGATCAGATGAAAAGTGGAATTGGTGAGAATTGCAATTATTGTCTGGTAAAAATCTGTTATTTAAACTACGTTGTTGGATTGGCGTTTACATGGTTTTGCGTCTGAACTCTTCACATATTCAGGTAACCCGTGCTACCATTTCAAAAGTTGTCCTGGTGTTGTATTTCCCCTAACATACAGCAATGAGTTATCCAGCGTCCTTTTTCTATTTCTCTGTAGTTATAATAATATTATATGTGGTATATTTACAGTCAAGCAAAATTATGGTAAATGACAATAAAATCAGGCCTGTCGAAATTATTGTCAAAAAACACCACTTTTATGCATGAGTATGCAAATAGAATTGAACCACATGAAAGCAAAATGGCATGGCTTCATCAAAATATGTTCGAAATAGCTGACAAAGAAGGTATACAGAAGCGTATCCGCTGGTTATTGTTGGGCTAAGAAGCCACACCGGGGTGTTAGGGATCATGTCTGCCTGTTCCACTGTTGGCAAGTAGACAAGTGCACCGACATCAGCGCAACCCATCATGTGTGGTGCAGCTCTATCAGGACAACACAGTGTGATGTGTCAGGTTCACAAACAATTCACCCTACAGTGACATCAGTGCAACATGTCACATGTGGTGCAGCTCTATCAGGACAACACGGTGTGACACACCAGGTTAACAAACAATTCACCCTACAGTGACATCAGTGCAACACGTCACATGTGGTGCAGCTCTATCAGGACGACACGGTGTGACATGTCAGGTTCACAAACAATTCACCCTACAGTGACATCAGTGCAACACGTCACGTGTGGTGTAGCTGTATCAGCATGACATGGTGTGATGCGTCATGTTCACAAACAATTCACCCTACAGTGACATCAGTGCAACACGTCACGTGTGGTGCAGCTGTATCAGCACGACATGGTGTGATGCGTCATGTTCACAAACAATTCACCCTACAGTGACAACGCAACACATCACGTGTGGTGCAGCTCTATCAGGATAACACCGTGTGATGCATCAGGTTCACAAACAATTCACCCTACAGTGACATCAGCGCAACATGTCACGTGTGGTGCCGCTCTATCAGGATGAAACAGTAGGGTGGGGGGGTGTTGTAGACATTTTCTGCAGCGCATGCACACTCAGCTGAATCTTGAGCTGTCGGTTAATCTTTTAAGCGAATCTATAAAAAAATAAAATTTAAGTTAAAAAAAAACTAGCCATCAGTGTGCCATGTTGCCCTGGCCCCTTGATCCTGATCTGACCTTAGGTGTTGCCAGGATGTAAACCCCAAAAAACTTGTTCAAAAATATAAACGTAAGTAGCCGCTAACAGTATCATTATGAGGATAGACTTCCAAGATGGCGACAGGATGTGGACGCTGAAAGCACGGACGCCGATTATCGCGAGTACTAATGTTCAAAACAGTGCATAATAACCAAATCTAAGTGGATCTTCCTCATAAACATCCCAGGATACTACAGGATAGGCCCAGGAATGCAAGGACAACACATATAGGAGGAATCTACTAAAAACAAAAACAAAACAACAGGGAGACCGTTAAAAACGGCGGGAAACGGCAGGAAAAGGCGGGAAACGGCTAGGAGGAGGTTTCTACCAAGGATTTGTATCCTCTGATTTAAAACAACATATAAGGAGGAATAAAGGAGGAAAATAAAATCAACAACATATAAGGAGGAATAAAGGAGGAAAATAAAGCAACAAAATAAAATCAACAACAAATAACACACACACAAAAAAACAAAAAAACTACACAAAAACACAGCAACTGCTAACAAAGGAAAGGAAAACAAGATGACAGATAACCAGCAAGGGAGACTGTTAAAAACGGTGGGAAACGGCCAGGAGGAGGCTTTAAAAACGGCAGGAAACGGCCAGGAGTAAGCTTCTACCATCCTATAAACAGTGCACAACACCCAAAATCTTTCTCATAAACATCCCAGGATACTACAGGATAGACCCAGGAATGGAAACATAACACATATAGGAGGAATCTACTAAAAACAAAAACAAAACAACAGGGAGACCGTTAAAAACGGTGGGAAACGGCCAGGAGGAGGCTTCTACCATCCTGTAAACAGTGCACAACACCCAAAACCACACAGATTTTCATGCATAAGCACCCAGGGATACGGTAGGATTTGTATCAAGGAATGTAAATGCACCGCATAGGAGGAAATCTACATACACACAAAGGAGGACAAATCAAAGCAGGCAGAAACGGCTGTTAAAAATTGGCGGGAAACGACCAAAACCCTGAATACGTCGCAAAAACAGCTGTATGCGTAAGTCAGCAGCTAAACAAGGAGCATAGAGTGAAACTGGCAATCCAGACAGTAAAAGATGAACTCATGTGTGAAAGACAACAAAATGAAGACGAAAACAACATGGGAAAAGACATGGGCGCAACCGGAAATGGAAACGGAAAGAACAAAACGAAAACAAACGGCAATGACGATGACAATAAATATGAGAGCAGGCTACAGGCACTCCAAATGGCATATAGCCCCCTACAAATAGAGTGCTCATGGTACAAAGCAGAGTATGAAAAACTCAAAACAAAAGAAAACAACACCAATGCCAACAAAACCACCAACAATGCAAGGAAAACACCCACTGAAATAAACAAAGCACCCACCGCCCCGGCCCCAAAACCAAAACAAATACAAAAAGATGAAAACAAAAAGCTCAGCGTTGTCGTGCATGGTATCCCTGAAAAAGAGGACGAAAACATGCAGAAAACAATCACAGACATGCTGAGCGAAGCAGACTGCGACTTTGGATGGACGGTAGTGACTAAAGAATACCGTCTAGGGAAGAAACAAAAACAAAAAGACAAAACAACAACAAAAAGTGAGGCAGACATGGAGCAGACAGAAGGCCAAAGCCAAAATGAGAAGCCTGAAGAGGCATTCCCACAGAGCAATGAAAAAAACCTAGATAGGCCAAGGAGCATCAGACTCCAACTAGAAAAAGAATCGGAGAGAAAAGAACTCTTCCAAAAAAAGAAAACTTTACAAACCAAAAAAGACTATAACAAAGTATCAATCAGGCCAATCAGGACAGAAGCAGAAATGCTGAGTGAAAAGACACTAAAACAAATTTACACACTGGCCGTTGAAAACAAAAGCAAAAACGAGAAAATAGAAACGGTCAAGATGAGAGGGTGCAATATCGAGATAAACGGGAAGATGTACATGCCCAACGAGTTCGAAAAAATAGAAATAGAAGAAATCACCCCAGAAAAAGCAGCAACCAGGTCACATGCCTGGGGAGTATCCTTCCAAGGGCACAACTCCCCCTTCAACAACCTATACGCATGTAAGATCACAGGCAAAGACGGAAAGAAATACACATCAGCCGAACAATACTACTGCTCTATCATGGCCAGATTTCATGAAAAACATGACCTAATGAGGCTGATAGACAATGCAGAGAATCCATACACGATAAAGGCAATGGCCAAGAAAATATGGAGATCACCGGAATGGTGCAAAACCAACGAAAAAGTCCTGGAAGACATCGTATGTGCAAAATTCACTCAAAATGAGAAATTCAAAAAAACATTAATCAATGCTCCAGGCAATGCATTCAGAGAATGCTCAAAATGCCCATACTGGGGCTCAGGTAGGTTCCTGGACAGTGCCAGTGAAGGGGAAACAGTCAAACAGGTATACAAGAATAGAATGGGAGAAATCCTACAAAAAGTCAAGGTAAGCCTCACAAAAGCCAACGAATAGAAACCAAAATTAATAAGGAAAATAAAGTAAATATAAAATAGACACAGTAAACCCAAGCAAGCAAAACAGCAAAATAACTAGTGAGATATGTGATTACGCAGATACACACGGAAAGCCTAGACCTCTTCAGGCAAGATAGAAGGAGGAGCAAAGAGCAAAGCAGCACTTCCGCCCAAGCCTACTTCAAAACACAACCGACAACTGCGAATTAGAATGATGACACAGAATTAGCAGCAGGTCTTTAAAGCAAATGGACACCCGCATGAATAACATAATTGTGATCAGTGGAGACTCAAGAGCAAGGGAATTAACACAGCACCTGGAGGACAAATACCACAGCACACTGAATTACAAAGTCAAAGTGGAGTCAGTGCCAGGGGCGACCATCGGCAGGATAGCGAACACTGTGCACAGGAAATATATAAAATCCACTCCACCGGCACAAATATACCTGACGGCAGGGATTTGTGACCTAACAACGAAAATAGGCCGCAGGGCCCCAAAACCAGTTTTCAAAGATAAAACAACACTCATGGAGTACATGAAAAATGAGTACACACAAGCACACAAAACACTCAGCCAAGTAACAAAACTACCGGTAATATGTGAGCTCATGGGCTTGGACATGGAGAAATACTGTGGCCGCAGCGGAAACCAAAACCACCGAAACTACCAAAAGCTGGTAGATGAATGCATACCGGAGCTGAATGCCTTCATACACCACCTAACTAACAGCCTGAACAGAAGCATAGCCATAAGAGGTATGCTCACTACATACACAAGACAAGGCATGGGAGGTGTTTGGCACGGTATGACATCGGCATGATGCATGCCATTCACTACAATGAAAAATTTGCCCAATACGTCATGACCAGGATAGAAAAAAGCATCGCTGAAAACTGGGAATAAGACCACCAGGGCTACAAAACCATGAGTATCACAAACTTACCATAAAGCAAATACAAATGAATAAATAAATAAATGAGCAAAAACAAATATGTCATAAGAAAACAAGAAGTATGGAAAGAGAGCGGCACGGTATGGCATTGGCTTGATGGATGGTATACACTACAAAGAGGAATATGCCAGTTACGTCAATGCGAGGCTGTCAAAAAGCATCACGGAGAACTGGAAAGAGCACCAGGGCTCCAAAACCTAAGTATCACAAACTTTTATCAATTTCACTAACCAAACCATAAATCATAACTGTAATCAGGTACAACTAATACACGCTGTAATGTTCATGCCTTCCTCCTTGCACACAGGTAAAAAAATAAAAGTAGCGGAGGTACCCAGGACTATCTATTAAAAGGGGCCATGTGTGCTGTATGCACCAGCACATACGCTCCGAATCCATCAATCACTAAGCTAAAATAAAACCAAAATCAAAAACTCGTGAAATCAAGCAACCACTATCCTAAAAATATTATTTAAAGTAAGTAAAATAAATATGGTAGAAGAGATTGAATGCAAACTGGGAAGGGGCACACACTTTGCCCACCTAAGCTGCCAGAGCGCATCCAATAAAATAGACATAATAAAAATGCATCTTAAAAAAGACAATCTCGATGTACTAACGTTATCAGAGACATGGTTCACTGACAAACACCAAAACAACATGCTCAATATCAACGGATATAGGCTTGTACGTAATGACAGACAACACATTAATGCAATGAACCAAACAAAGAAGGGTGGAGGTGTTGCCATTTACTGCAAAGCCACCAAAAACCTAGACACTGAAAGGCAAAAACCAACAAATCTCTCAAATGAGCACATAGAACTACTATGGTGCCTAATAAAAAATGAAAAACAAGCAAACATAGCCATCGCGAGCCTCTATAGGCCACCGTCAGGTGAAATTGAAGTATTCCTTGTAGAACTAGAAAAGAGCATAAACACTGTAAAAAAATCAACAAATGTAGAAATCTTTGTGCTAGGGGACTTCAATGTGAATTACAGCAGCAATGAAAAAAATATACAAATGCTGCAAACCACCATCAAAATCTTAGGCCTACAGCAGTTCATCACTGAAAGCACAAGGCTAAGCAACAATAGCTCAACAATAGACCTAATACTAACCAACTCAATCCATGCCACAAAATGGGGCACTAGAAGCTGGGGTATAAGCAACTACAAACTAGTATATGTAACCAGGAAAAAGCTCAAAAGCACAAATCACTATGAATACAGAAGATACATTAGAAAATCATCTACACCAAAAAGATAAACAACATCCCACAAAACAGAGATGACGTTGATATCTATTGGGACAACATCATCACAGAAATAAGAAAATCAACTGATGAGATGTGCCCCATAAAGAAAATAAAAATACAAAAAAAACAAGACCCTTGGGTAGACAAAGACCTGCTAACACTCATCACAACCAAAAGTAAACTGGGTGATAAAGCAAAATGCACGGAAACAATAGAAGACAAACTGGCCTACCATGTCGCCAGAAACACCTCTCTCAAAGCTGTGAGAACAGCAAAAAAGAAATACATAATAAAGCAGAACAAAGACTGGGGAAGCAACACAAACAAATTCTGGAAAAATGTAAACCTAGTATTCCCAAAAAATAACAAAGAAGAGCATACAAACTTCCAAGATAACGAAGGGGCAATGCTCACAGACAAAGATGCAGCAAACAAACTGAACACACACTTTGCCACAATAGGGCAAAAGCTGTCAGAAAAATTCAAAAAAAGATGGGAAAACAGATCAGGAACTGTGCAGAATGAAATCCCCACCTGCAAAACAGATATGATAGAAGTAAAAAAATTAATAAATGACATAGGCATGAATAAGCCAAGTGGAATAGATGAAATACCAACCAAAATACTGAAAGAGGCACTCCAAGCCATCCCGACCACTATAGTAGACCTATTCAACATCTCCTTTGAGCAGGGGCGATTTATCTCTGCCTGGAAAATGGCAACCATCACCCCTATTCACAAAAGTGGAGACAACCAAAACATGGGAAACTACACGCCAATATCAATTCTTCAAACCCCAGGCAAGCTCATTGAAAAAGTGTTACATAGACACATAAATGAACGCCTGGAAAAAAACGATATACTAAACGAAATACAAGGGGGCTTCAGGAAACTGCACTCCACATAAAAAACAATAGCTAACCTAACAAATGACATACTGGCATCAATGAACCAAAAACAATTAGTTGGAGCAGCCTTCATTGACTTCAACAAAGCATTTGACACAGTAGACCATAAAATACTATTGGAAAAACTAAAAACCATGGGCATAAAATCCAACACTATGGATTGGATAAAATGGTACCTCAGCAACAGGCAACAGAAAACAAAAATAAACAATACATTATCAGACAACCAACCTGTCACATGTGGTGTACCCCAAGGGTCAGTGTTAGGGCCACTACTCTTTATAATCTATATAAACGATCTAGAAAAATGGTTGCAAACTGAGTGCCTCCAACTATATGCAGATGACACAGTCAAATGGTCACTTCTCACAAAACTGCAACAAACGTGTTTTAATAACACAGGTTCGTTAATAATGTAGGTAGAAGGCTGGAATGAGCTTGTCTGCATTCGTCTGTCCTAGGGCTTTCTGGGGATACCAGTTTTGTATGTGTATCGATGTGATCTCATAAAACGGTGGCCCATAAATGGTCATATTTCCATGTTTTTTTTGACAATTTCTAAGCCTAAAGTAGGTTTAAATGTCTCCTTTTTTAGATAAGCCTATATGTAGGGCATTCATAAACAATTTTCTTACCATTGACTATGTCTCTGCCATTATTAACCCTCAAATTTAAGAGTTCAAGTCGAATGGCTGGATAATAATCAGCATCTTTGTGTTGGGGAAGTTTTAGCACAACCGTCCGTCTGCAATGGTTTATAGTGGATTTTTGGTACAACCTATCAATAAATAACACTACCTGCACACATAACTTCATTGACATGGTTGGCGCATTCCATATTGAGTGATAAAAATCAGATATTTTAATTAGCATCCATATAGTCATCCAAAACCTAATTTGGTGCAGATATGACCCTAACCGTCCGTCTTACGCTCACATATGTGCTGTGGCGTGGATTTTAATGATTAGTGAATGATTTTCCAAATGGCTAACTATCACGAGGTACTCTTCATATCTGCCAAAAGTGTAGATGATTATTCCAATTTTTCTGGATTTGGTAACGTTTTCAAATTTCCACTAACCGTCCGTCTACATGACCGTCCGTCGCCATAAACACCCTGGCGCCTTTCGTGGCGTTATTTGCCCTCTGGTGTCAACTAGACGTACCACAGGCTTCCAGATAAACAAAGAAACCACATCGATTGAAATCAGCGACAAGAATCTTCCAAAGTAAGTGTTTTTGAGTAATTATGCCATTTTAACTGAACGTAGACACTATTATAAGTTCCTATAGATCCTGTCAAATGACTCTACTCGACTTGTTTATGTCTAATAGTGCTAATTTTTTATCGCGACATATCGCGTGACAGATTTGCCGGCGTACTGAGCGATATTAACTGAATCTAACCGCTAGTGTCAGTTCAGTTAGCTTTTTAACTATGGGAGACGTTACGGTTCTGATTTTGGAGCGGGAGACGGACGGTTAGACCAAATAGTTACGGTTTGAGTTCAGTGGTCTGTAGGGAAATCTATTTAACTTAGAAATGAACTGACTTCAGCTGTGTAAGGAGGACATGTTGAGGTATGAAAGTAGCATGTAGCAGTTACTTAGCTGTTGGGATAAAAGCAGTGGCTCTATTCTGGAGAAAACATTTTTTATTATAAAAATATCTTTCCTTATGGCATTCTGTGATAAAAAATATTTTAGCACGTAATAACAATTTATTCCAATGGTTGTTTGATGGTAAACATGTATTGGGCAAAAATACATAGATATCAATCCCATATTAGGTCGTATTCGGGTACAAACTAACTGGGAGACGGACGGTTCTGATTTTGGAGCGGGAGACGGACGGTTAGACCAAATAGTCACGGTTTGAGTTCAGTGGTCTGTACGGAAATCTATTTAACTTAGAAATGAACTGACTTCAGCTGTGTAAGGAGGACATGTTGAGGTATGAAAGTAGCATGTAGCAGTTACTTAGCTGTTGGGATAAAAGCAGTGGCTCTCTTCTGGAGAAAACATTTTTTATTATAAAAATATCTTTCCTTATGGCATTCTGTGATAAAAAATATTTTAGCACGTAATAAACAATTTATTCCAATGGTTGTTTGATGGTAAACATGTATTGGGCAAAAATACATAGATATCAATCCCATATTAGGTCGTATTCGGGTACAAACTAACTGGGAGACGGGACGGTTCTGATTTTGGAGCGGGAGACGGACGGTTAGACCAAATAGTCACGGTTTGAGTTCAGTGGTCTGTACGGGAAATCTATTTAACTTAGAAATGAACTGACTTCAGCTGTGTAAGGAGGACATGTTGACGGTATGAAAGTAGCATGTAGCAGTTACTTAGCTGTTGGGATAAAAGCATTGGCTCTATTCTGGAGAAAACATTTGTTATTCTAAAAATATCTTTCCTTATGTCACTCTGTGCTAAAAATTATTTTAGCACATAATAACAGTTTATTCTAATGGTTGTTTGATGGTAAACATGTATTGGGCAAAAATACATAGATATCAATCACATATTAGGTCGTATTCGGGTACAAACTAGCTGGGAGACGGACGGTTCTGATTTTGGAGCGGGAGACGGACGGTTAGACCAAATAGTTACGGTTTGAGTTCAGTGGTCTGTAGGGAAATCTATTTAACTTAGAAATGAACTGACTTCAGCTGTGTAAGGAGGACATGTTGAGGTATGAAAGTAGCATGTAGCAGTTACTTAGCTGTTGGGATAAAAGCAGTGGCTCTATTCTGGAGAAAACATTTTTTATTCTAAAAATATCTTTCCTTATGGCATTCTGTGATAAAAAATATTTTAGCACATAATAACAATTTATTCCAATGGTTGTTTGGTGGTAGACATGTATTGGGCAATAATACATAGATATCAATCCCATATTAGGTCGTATTCGGGTACAAACTAGCTGGGAGACGGACGGTTCTGATTTTGGAGTGGGAGACGGACGGTTCTGATTTTGGACTTCTATCAATCTATATCACTAACTTACAATGGTTTTTTTCTTCTTTTAGTATGGTGCAGCCAAAGCGCGTGAAGACAGCAGCTCAGAAGGCAGCTGATGTTGAAAGGTCGAGGCAATCCGCCGCCTGCGGCTGAAAGACGACGCAGACTACAAGGCCAGCGAGTGTGCCCGAGCTTCCGTAAGTATTATTAATTTAAGCTAATTTTGTTAGTAATTTTCACCTATAGTAATTTTCACCTATAGATAATTCAAATTATGTAATTCAACACATTTAATGGGATATGCTTTATTAAAGGTCATCCAACAGAAGAGATACACATGTGGTTTACTGTAATGCCTATATAAATACTATATTTTTTGTTTTACAGAGAAACCGGGCTGTTCCAACCAACTTCCCCCCTGAGAAGCTGAAGGCCTATCATGAAAGGAAGGCTCGCAACAGTCGCGAGTTCCGGAAGAGGAAGCTGGACGAGGGACCAGAAGAGACGGTGAGTAAAATATTGCTATAGTGCAATGGCTAAATTTAGTTTTCTTTTATATAGTGCCAGGGCTGTGTCTTTTTTCCCACTTCAGCTCTTGCCCTGGGCAATAGTGTTCCCCCAAATAGTGTTACTCAATCGCAAATGTTATTGTCTGGATTCTTATGTAACCTCCCATTTGGCTCCCTGAGTGTTGTGCTAATATAGGACAGACTTCTGCTTTCAGAATGATGCGGGAGGCAGTCAGGCCGGTTGGCGGGCAAGTCTGTCCTGGAGGTGGCATTGCCGAAACGGACCAGGAGGGCACCTGAACAGGCAACACCTGTTGTGTCAAGGTAAATGTGATATTCACATAACACCCTTGATTTAATAATTACATTTTACAGGTACTACCTATTCACATAATACCCAATCTTTAAAAGGTATTTTACCCACCATTAAAGATATCAGCATGTCACTTTTATTTAGGATAAACAATGATAATGTGCAGTATTTTACTTGCCCGTAGCCACTTGCATGTCTACTTGTATGTTCCCTGCATCTGTATAGTTTACCTGCATGTTACCCACATGTTATCCCCAGTAGCCCACTCACTATTTACAGAACCGAGGCCAAGACGAAACCGAGGCAGAAGACCACACCTCGAGGGCGGCATATCCTTGTCAAAGGAAAGCGTGTCTATATGACACGGAAAGAGTTTGATAGGCTGTAGTTGTTTAGTGTTTTTTTTTATTTAATCTCCTCATATAACCCATATTTAGTAATCTATTTAATGAACATTACATTATTTTCTAGATCGATTTCATATAACCCCTAATTTACTAATCAATGCAATTTGAAACATGTCATGTAACCCATATTTAGTAATCTATTTAATGAACATTACATCATTGTCTAGATCTATTTCATATAACCCCTATTTACTAATCAATGCAATTTGAACATGTCATGTAACCCATATTTAGTAATCTATTTAATGAATATTGCATTATTTTCTATATCTATTTCATATAACCCCTATTTATTAATCAACGCAATTTGAACATGTCATGTAACCCATATTTATTAATCTATGCAAATTGAACATTCCATTAGTTTATAGAACTATTTAATGAACATTGGATGTAACCCCTATTTATTAATCAACGCAACTTGAACATTCCATTAGTTTATAGATCTATTTAATGAACATTGGATGTAACCCCTATTTATTACTCAATGCAATTTGAACATGTCATGTAACCCATATTTATTATTCAATGCAACTTGAACACATTCCATTAGTTTATAGAATCTATTTAATGAACATTGGATGTAACCCCTATTTATTACTCAATTGCAATTTGAACATGTCATGTAACCCATATTTATTAATCAACGCAACTTGAACATTCCATTAGTTTATAGATCTATTTAATGAACATTGGATGTAACCCCTATTTATTACTCAACGCAATTTGAACATGTCATGTAAAGGGGCTGTCACATTACGGCGTATGGCGGAAGCGTATGGCGGCGTAGCGGCTTACGTCATATACGCCGCCATACGCCGCATACGCTACTCATACGCTCCTCATACGCTCCTCATACGCTACTCATAGGTTCCCCATACGCCGCCAGATGCAGCCAGATGCCGGCGTATGTGAAGCCTATGAGGCATACGCCGCCATAATACGCTTTCCCAAATTCGTCCGTCCTTTTTTTTTTGTGCATGCTCAAAAAATCACGACCTACGGTGGCGTAAGGGGGCGTATGGGTCATACGCTACGCATACCGCCGCCATACGCTCCGCATACGCTCCGCATACGCCCCCCATAGGTACGTGGGTACGCCGGCGTACGCAATAGGTACGCCGCCGTACGCTACTCGTACACTCGACTTGCGTCAATGGGGCCGTATCAGGGGCGTATCAGGGGCGTATGCAGCGTACGCAGAACCTACGCGTTTGCGTATGCGAGCGTATGGAAAGCGTATGTGAGGCGTATGCGAAGCGTATGCCCGACCTATGGTCTCGGTATATAAAGGCGCCCCACGCCATTCCCTTTGGTCATTCCTGCTCTGCTGCTCATACAGGATGGAGGCCCAGGCACTGCAAGCACAGTTCCAGCTTTTCTACAGAGTTGCCCTTTATCACCAAGAGCTTACTCTACTCCTCATGGTTCTTCTGGCGTCCCGTATCGAGAGACGCAGGAGGAGGGAGCAGCGTCGACTAACTGAGTTGTATGTGCAGGAGCCAGTGCAGGAGCAGGAGCAGGAGCAGGAGCAGGAGCAGGAGCAGCCCCACAAACCACCGGTCCCACGAATGTTCCTTCCTCCTCCTCCAGATGGTGCGATGCCATGCGGTTCAGTGGACCGCAAACCACCACAAAACCGCTCCTCCGGCATCGTGAGGATCATGTCCCGAATATAGTTGGCGAATGCCCACTCGCTTCGTCACCGCCGGTGGAGGTGGAGGTGGAGGAGGAGGAGGAGGAGGCGGCTGCATCACCTTGAGCATGTCGGCAGACTCATCGAACCTCTTGTGGATGGCAGCGAGGAGGTTGGTGTCGACTGGGGGCACAACGCTTCCCTCTCACCTTTTCCCCCGCTCTTGGGATGTACCGGGGAGGAGTGGGTGGAAGGTCCTCGTCCATCGCCCACCTCCACATCGGTCCCGACATTCTCCTCCACACTGAGATCGAGCTGCGCAGCAGCCGCGACAGGAGTGGGCCAACTGCAAAACAAAATCATAACATAACATAAGTAAACATGAATGCAAATCGATATTTCGACAAAAGACACGACAAGTCAACAGTAAAATCAAATTTATATAAAGCAAAAATAATTAACGTTAAATGCAGACATGGATTTATAACGATTATATCATGATACATCTATTGTCAATATCTCGATTTAAGAAACAACTACACAACAACTCAACATTAAAGAAATAAATAACATTAACAAATTACTAGAATATTAGATGTTGCTAGGATGTAAAACAACAACCAAACAAACCAACAAACATAAATACAAACAAAAGCATAACATAACAAACTAGAATACGATACTAATGGCCGCACTTGTCAGAACGAAAAAAGTTTATGTACTTACACTCCTGCAGGGCTCCGGTCGGTGACGGACGACGGACCGCAGGAACCCGAACTTGCGCAGGATCCACACTGCTCCCGCTCAGTCAGGTCAGCGGCTCCGTCCCCGCTCTTTTTTTTGTGGAGCCGCGTGTTCGTGTCCCGCAGCGACTTGAACCACTTCTGGAGATGGACTGTTGTGGTCCCCAGAAGTGTCGCCTGGTCCTCCCACATCTTGGCCTTTTTGTCTGCGCGGGCGGTAATCCGTGAGCTTCATGTTCCAAATGATGGGGTTCTCCTCCAGGAAGTCCAACATTTGACCCTCCTTGAAGACCGACAGAGAACAGTCGCTCTTCTTGGCCCTCCGTCTCTTTGACGTGGCGATGGCAGCGGTGCTGGCGGAGGAGGCGGCGGAGGCAGCGGACGACGCCCGTGAGCTGCCCGCAGAGGCAGGAGATGGCGAGCTGGAGCGGGGACGCCAGCGTTGCGTCATCGGCCTCTCCACTTCCATCTCCAGCTCCTCCAGTGGAGAGTGGTGTTCTGGAGAGTAGTGTTGTGGAGAGTGGTGTTCTGGAGAGTGGTGTGGAGAGTGGTGAGGTGGCGAGGCAGGTGAGGCAGGTGAGGAGGCTGGTGATGGAGAGCATTGTAACAAAGTCTGCCTCTTTCTGCCTCTCCCACGGCCTAGTCCTCCTCCTGTAACAGCAGCTCTGGAGGCTGGTGTGGTAGCAGTAGTACTGGTGGTGGTAGTAGTAGTAGCAGTAGCAGAAGCAGCAGCAGCAGTGGTGTTCCTCTTAGCAGGCATGGTGGCAGAGTGTGAGGGGAGCCTGTTGCTGCAGGCTTTATATACCCAGGAGCCAACAAGCGGCGGACCGCGGAGAGATACCATAGGTCGCGCATAGGTCGCGCATAGGTCGCGCATAGGTTTCGCATACGCTCCGCATACGCTCCCCAAATATCCATACGCTCCTCATACGCTCCTCATACGCTCCACATACGCTCCACATGCCAATCAAAACTGTCAAAACATGTCACAGCACGCTCCCATACGCTCCTCATACGCTCCTCATAGGTTCCCCATACGCTCAAACACCCCCGAAAGTTCACCGAAGGTCATCATAGGTCGGCATAGGTCGGCAAAAACACGGCGTACGCAGGTTTTCAATACGCTCCCGCCATACGCCGTAATGTGACAGCCCCTTAACCCATATTTATTATTCAATGCAACTTGAACATTCCATTAGTTTATAGATCTATTTAATGAACATTGGATGTAACCCCTATTTATTACTCAATGCAATTTGAACATGTCATGTAACCCATATTTATTAATCAACGCAACTTGAACATTCCATTAGTTTATAGATCTATTTAATGAACATTGGATGTAACCCCTATTTATTACTCAATGCAATTTGAACATGTCATGTAACCCATATTTATTAATCAACGCAACTTGAACATTCCATTAGTTTATAGATCTATTTAATGAACATTGGATGTAACCCCTATTTATTACTCAATGCAATTTGAACATTCCATCGGTACAAAAATAAATCATGCTAACTATTTCTGTGCATCATTGTCTTTATTTTAGTATGGTCGTTAGGATGCCCTTCAGCAAAATGTCCAAGGCCAGGAAATTAAAGAAGAGCCTGACAACGGCGATGCAAGAGGTCAAGCGTTTGCAAATGTTGCTTAAGAAAACTGAGATAGAGGATGGAATGGGCATACACCCGGTGCCATCTCCAGAGAAGGCAGCCATCGACATCCTCACTTCAGTGGATGTGACCCCACGGGTTGACCGGATAAAGGCTTTGCTCCCCCTCACTGAAACCGCATCCCAAGTTCGGAAGGCACCACCAAAGCTAAAGAAGGCCCTCTTTGGAGGGAAGAGTTCCACACGAGGGGTTACATCGGGAATATGTAAGACGATTGGACTGGCGAGGAACTATATATTCAACCGACGCAAGCAGTCCACCATGAAGTCTTCCATTGCACGTTCAAAGATGACACTAGTGGTGGAATTCCTCAAACAGCCAGACAATAGCTATGAATTGCCCTCCAAGAAGGTGCAGGTCCGGGGAAGCGGCACTTTTGCCTTGACCGATACCCTGGACAACTTGCACAGGAAATTCCTGGCACATTTCCCTGAGATAAGGATATCTCGGGCTGTGTTCTGTCGGGCAAGGCCAAGAAATATCCGGCTTATCCGGTACACACAAAGGCACCAATGCCTCTGCCAAAAACATGCGAATGTTGCATTGATGGTAGAGGCTGTGAAGGTCCTCCCACAGTCTCCGGCGGTGCTTGTCGAAATGGACGACAAGGCCATTCGTCAAAAACTCCTTGGCCTGGGCAAGGAAGAGGTCAACTTCCGCACTTGGGCCACTCAACCAGTGCAACACAAGGGCAAGGAGTACGTCAAGGTGAAGTTGTCTGCTGTCACACAAGAACTCAACGAGTTCACAGACAACTTCATCAGGAACATGCCTGAGTTCCGTGACCACTGCAGGCGGGTTACAACCCAGTACGCAGAAGTCAGGCGGGTGAAGGAGATCATGATGGAGGGGAAGGAGGCATCAATCCAAATGGATTATGCAGAAAACTGGGCCTGCAAGTATGCGAACGAGATAACTTCCGCATACTTTGACAAGGCTCAAGTGAGCATCCATCCGATGGTTGTTCACACGAGGCAGGATGGGAAGCTGATGGCTAAGAGTTTTGTTGGTGTGACAAATGTCACTGCACACTCGGTGCCAACAACATTTGCTTTCATCAAGAGCGTGATGAGTGAGATAACAAAATGGCTTCCTTCACTCGAAATCCTACACTTCATCACAGACTCACCAACTTCCCAGTACCGCAATCGGTCCATTGCAGCTCTACTGGCAAACTTCCCCATCCTCTTTGGGGTCAAAGCCTCATGGACATGGCTAGAGGCAGGTCATGGGAAGGGGCCGTGCGATGGAGTCGGTGGCGGAATAAAAAAGAAAGCTGATAACCTGGTAAAGGCTGGCAGGTTGATCTCAAACAGTGCCCAGTTCTGTCACGAGATCAACGCTGCCAACACAGCAATGACCCTTCTGGAAGTTGGTGAGGCTGATATACAGAAGTGTAGTGAGGAACTCAGCCAATGGAACGCAAAGGAGGTGCGTGGCATCATGGCTGCCCATGCCATGGTGCCTGGTCCCGATTGTGGTATCTTTATCCGCAGCACTTCATGTTTCAAGGAGTGCTGCTACACTAAAGGACAGTTTCACCCAACTTGCCAAGGATGGAAGAGAACTGGACTGTCTGTCATGGTGGAGGAGAGGGGAGAGGCAGTGGTGGAGGATAGGGGAGAGGTAGTGGTGGAGGAGAGGGGAGAGGCAGTGGTGGAGGAGACGAGAGAGGCAGTGGTGGAGGAAAGGGGAGAGGTAGTGGTGGAGGAAAGGGGAGAGGTAGTGGTGGAGGAAAGGGGAGAGGCAGTGGTGGAGGAGACGAGAGAGGCAGTGGTGGAGGAAAGGGGAGAAGTAGTGGTGGAGGAAACGGGAGAGGCAGTGGTGGAGGAGGTGAGAGAGGCAGTGGTGGGTGAAAGGGGAGAGGTAGAGCTAGATGTGGTGGAGAAACGAGTAGCTGAGGTAGGAAGTCATCTTGCTGTACCGTATGGGCATAGATGGTACCTAGCCAAAGTGCTCAAGATAAAGAAGAGCTCTTACTATATCAGCTACATGACACCATGCAGGGGCAGGTGGAAATGGGGCCAAACTGACCGGGGGAAGGTGGACAAAACTGATGTCCTCATGGTGGTGTCAAATCCCTTACCCATTGGGAAGCTTCTCGACATTCCGGTGGAGGAAACCATATTGGCTCAGAGGAAATATGAAGCCGTTTAACTGGTTCCAACACTGTGTTTATTTATTTCTGTTTATTTTTTGTATACTTTACATGTTATTTGCATAACCGTCCGTCTCCACTATTTAAATAATACAATTTATATCTTTCACCATAACCGTCCGTCTCCGGCCAGTTTTTGCCCCCATAGCTAGTGTTGCAACAATATAGTAAAGTTAAGTGATTTGTTTGTGCCTATGGCATATTCTAATAGGTTCCAACACTGGGTTTATTTATTTTTAACTCGGATGTGTATTTTTTGTATACTTTACAGGTTATTTGCATAACCGTCCGTCTCCGCTATTTAAATAATAAAAATATCTGTACTATGACCATGGTACCTTCTGGAATATACCTATCTGATGTGGACACTGTGTTATAGGCATAAGGAATGTTAAAATATATGTACTATGACCATTGTACCTTCTGGAATATACCTACCTATCTAAAATTACTTTCACCATAACCGTCCGTCTCCGGCCAGTTTTTGCCCCCATAGCTACAGTGTTGCAATAATATATTAAAGTTAAGTGATTTGTTTGTGCCTATGGCATATTCTAATAGGTTCCAACACTGGGTTTATTTATTTTTAACTCGGATGTGTATTTTTTGTATACTTTACAGGTTATTTGCATAACCGTCCGTCTCCGCTATTTAAATAATAAAAATATCTGTACTATGACCATGGTACCTCCTGGAATATACCTATCTGATGTGGACACTGTGTGTTATAGGCATAAGGAATGTTAAAACTAAATGTCTTTAGTCAGTGTCCTATTTACTATATATTACTATTTACTATATATTACTGGAAATATGAATGTCCATAACCGTCCGTCTGCAAGAATAAAATGGTTACCCCTAAAAAGTGCTTTATGCTAGGAGAATAAAGTTTTTTTTTCTGAAAAGCGCAAGATTGTGGCATATAATTGAACATTTTTTCTAAGGAAAAGATGCTATTACCTATTAATTGGAGCAACTAGTACATAGTTAAGTAGAAAAAACAGCATAGTTGTGGGTGGTACAGATAAGTTTAGTCCTTCACCATGAAATAAAAATGTAAAGGTAGGAAATATTTCTGACATATTTACATTGACAAATATGTTATACATGTATATAAATTAAGAAATCATAGGTTAACAGGTATTAAATAGGTATATCTAGGCTTTATGTACATGGAAATAAGTGCAGACGGACGGTTATAGTCAGTAAGGAACCTTATTCTTCAAATAGTCACAGAATGGTCAATTTTTAGAGTTAACTTGCCCAAATTCTGTCACTAATGTACCAATATGTAGTGAATAGAATCAGCTTAGAGCTGAAATGATATAAAGAATTCCTAGAATACCCCCTCAGAACTCTAAATGTTGCAGTTTTGTGAGAAGTGACCATATACGCAAATGGCACCACAGAAGAGGAGGTAATAACTAAACTAAATAAACTCCTACTAAAAGTAGACGAGTGGTTTGAGTCCAACAAAATAAACATCAACACAAGCAAATCAAAAACAGTACTCTTCTCACATAAACAAATGTCAGAAAGAAAACTACACTGTAAGTTAGGAAACCAAACATTAGAAAATGTAGACCATTACAAATACCTAGGCTATGAGTTGGACAGCCAACTAAACTACAACCTATGTATAAATAAAATTATCCAGAAAGTAAACCACAAACTGTGGCTATTTGCAAAGCTAAGAGACTACATGACACAAGAAATGTCAATAAAAATCTTCAAGGGCATGGTGCTCCCTTATTTTGACTATGGAGATGTAAACTACATGGGTGCGAGAAAAGAACTACTAAAAATACTGCAAATACTGCAGAACAGAGCCCTACAAATCTGTCTAAGAGTAGCCAAGCTGTACCCCACCTATGACATACACAAAAGAACCAAAGTGTAATTACTAGAAAATAGGAGAATAATTCATTTGAAAACATTAGCATATAGCTATAGTCAAAACAATAAACTCCTAACAAAACCACAAAGGGCTACTAGAGCAAATAACGTGCCTCTACTGAAGCAGACCAGAAGCCAATTAAAAGCTTATGAGAGAAGCATGCTGGAAATGGCTGCCAAGGTATGGAATGCCCAAATGGTAAAGGAAGACAAATTCCTGACCTAAAAACTTACAAAAAATATCTGTGCAAACTAGGCTAGGAAACTCCCAATAAGCTGCACTGCAAAGGGGCATGTGATATGTCACGGCCCACCGGTGGGATGCCCAATGGAGGGTAACCATGCCAAGAGTAGCCAGATAACACTCCACACAGCTACGTACAAGCCTATGATATGTAAATAGGAGTAGGCTAGTCTAGTAATAAGAGTAGAACAAAATATAATACATATATGCCAAGAAAATTTAAAAAAACTAACACAGACTAATAACCATACCAACCAATTATCTATCTGCTACTGAAATGCAAACAATCAAATACCTTATCAGCAGCTATTGCGTGGTAAGATAACACCAACTCTACAACTGGCCAGCATTGAAAACAAGCCTGGGTACCCGGGCTTATATGCTATGGACAGTATAAATACAGCCTCAATTTTTTAAAAGAACTAAAAGAAAATGTGACTGGGTGCGATTTTGGGTTATGGTGCTGGCAGCCTAGTCTGTCACTGGAACATCACCATTAAGTCGCCATGACTGCACAGTGTTACAAGTCAGTACGCGTCCCACAAAAACAAACAAACTACCTAATTACCTGAAGTAATTCCAGATGTATCTAAATCTAAATCTATATATATTTTGTTCTAGAATTATTTAGATTTAACTGTTGACTAAAGGCAAATGGTGTCCATCTGTTAAAAGTGGATTGTCTAGCCACATGTTTGTGCAGTGAAAACACGGGCTTAAATCAGAAGACATCAGTTTGCGCAATGACATAGCTTTAAGGATTACCGACGAAGGTTCTTTTTGTCATTACATTTGTCCTCAGCCGCTGCTAAGCCATGCGTGGACTGCGCTCCCCTAGAGAACAGTCACGGCAATATATGCTGCATGATGCTCTTCTGGTGCCATTCCTCACTCCACACATTTGAAGTGATTCACCGAAACTTTAAAATAAAATGAGCGATGGATTATTAAAATAATGATTGACACTTCAGCAGTCTTCAGCTCTCCAATGGACTGACCAGTCCAGTCTGCCCAGTGAGTGGCTCTGGTAGTCGGTATGACAGACCAGACGGGACAGTCGGCCCGCATTCAGCACGCGCACCTCGTCGTTCTAGGACAGCACTGCCTCTGACAACCACTGTCATAGTGGCGGGCATGCTTAGTGAAACGGACCCAGTACAGACATAGGGAGGGGAGCACAGCACATGGTGTGCGTGTGAATGAGGGTGACGGTGTGGGTGTGGGTGTGGGGATGTGTGTGTGTGTGTGTGGGTGTGTGTGTGGGTGTGGGTGTGGGTGTGGGTGTGTGTGTGGGTGTGTGGGTGTGGGGATGGGTGTGGGTGTGGGTATGTGTGTGGGTGTGGGTGTGAGTGTGGGTATGTGTGTATGTGTGGGTGTGGGTGTGGGTGTGGGTGCGGGTGTGGTGTGGGTATGGGTGTGGGTGTGGGGATGGGTGTGGGTGTGGGTGTGGGTGTGGGTGTGGGTGTGGGTGTGGGTGGGTGTGGGTGTGGGTGTGGGTGTGGGGATGGGTGTGGGTGTGGGTGTGGGTTGTGTGTGGGTGTGGGTGTGGGTGTGGGTGTGGGTGGGTGGGTGGGTGGGTGTGGGTGTGGGGATGGGTGTGGGTGGGGTGTTGGTATGTGTGCGGGTGTGGGTGTGGGTGTGGGTGTGGGTGTGGGTGTGGGTGTGGGGATGGGTGTGGGTGTGGGTGTGGGTATGTGTGTGGATGTGGGTGTGTGGATGTGTCGGTGTGGGTATGTGTGTGGGTGTGGGTGTGAGTGTGGGTATGTGTGTATGTGTGGGTGTGGGTGTGGGTGCGGGTGTGGTGTGGGTATGGGTGTGGGTGTGGGGATGGGTGTGGGTGTGGGTATGGGTGTGGGTGTGGGTGTGGGGATGGGTGTGGGTGTGGGTGTGGGTATGTGTGTGGGTGTGGGTGTGGGTGTGGGTGTGGGTGGGGGGGTGGGTGTGGGTGTGGGTGTGGGGATGGGTGTGGGTGTGGGTGTGGTATGTGTGCGGGTGTGGGTGTGGGTGTGGGTGTGGGTGTGGGTGGGTGGGTGGGTGTGGGTGTGGGTGTGGGGATGGGTGTGGGTGTGGGTGTGGGTGTGGGTGTGGGTATGTGTGTGGAAACATTGAGAATTCACAAAGTTTACTTTGGGATATATACATTTTAAAATACATTATGACTACCAGATCTCCCTGACTTTGTGTTAAATATGGATCTGTCCTAAATACACTCTCCTTCACCCTTGTTGGTCTGGTGACAGCGCCGGCCACTCCTTGGGGGATTCATTCCAACTGTCTATTTATCTGTTACACAAACCAGGAACTAGATCCGCCCCTTTTGAACGGGAACAAGTGGTTCGCATCGCCGGACGTGTGTGTGTTGGGGGGGGGGGGGTAATGTACACATTGCATACAGTGTACATATTTTATTGCACTACTTTTCATTGCCATAAATCAAATGAATGAATCAAATAATTGGCTGACTATTAAACAAACGCCTTCACTAAAAAGTGTTACTCGTCCACATAAGGACGCTCTTAGGGCTACAAGTGGCATTGTTGAACGGTTGGTGACTCGGTCCCTGCTGTGTCATGGAGTAGCTTAGATGTACTAATGCTGCAGTCACACTACGACGACAAGGGGATGACGACAGCCCAGCGACTTGGATTTAGTGAAAACCCGACGACATATGCAAATTCGGGCCAAGTTAGACGACAATCGGACGACATCCGGACGACAGCCCGACGACATCCGGACAACAGACGGGATGACAGCGGGATGACAGTGTCTGTGTGTGTGTGTCTGTGTGTGTGTGACTCTGTGTCTCTGTGTGGGTCTCTGTGTGTGTCTCTGTGTGTGACTCTGTGTCTCTGTGTGTGTCTCTATGTGTGTGTCTGTGTCTCTGTGTCTGTGTGTGTCTGTGTGTCTGTGTCTCTGTGTGCGTGTCTGTGTTTCTGTGTGTGTGTCTCTGTTTGTGTATCTGTGTGTGTCTCTGTGTGTGTGACTCTGTCTCTGTGTGTCTCTATGTGTGTGTCTGTGTCTCTGTGTGTGTCTCTGTGTGTCTCTCTCTGTTTCTGTGTGTTTCTGTGTGTTTCTGTGTGTTTCTGTGTGTTTCTGTGTGTTTCTGTGTGTTTCTGTGTGTCTGTGTGTGTCTCTGTGTGTGTGTCTCTGTGTGTGTCTCTGTGTTTCTGTGTGTGTGTCTGTTTGTGTCTCTGTGTGTGTGCAACAGAGACACAAAGACACAGAGACACACACACAGAGTGAGTGTGAGTGTGGGTGTGGGTGTGAGTGTGAGTGTGGGTGTGGATGTGGGTGTGGATGTGAGTGAGAGTGTGAGTGTGAGTGTGAATGTGAGTGTGAGTGTGAGTGTGAGGGTGAGTGTGGCATGGGCGTGTGTGTGAGTGTGAGTGTGAGTGTGAGTGTGAGTGTGAGTGTGAGTGGGTGTGGTTTACCGCAGTGCAGGCTTGTCGAGTCTGACTCGCCATAGCTTGTGTCCATGTGTGAGTGTGAGTGTGATAGTGAGTGTGCTAGTGAGTGTGAGTGTGATAGTGAGTGTGAGTGTGAGTGTGAGTGAGTGTGAGTGTGTGTGGTTTATCGCACACACAGAGACACAGAGACACAACAGAGACACACACACAGACACACACACACACAGACACACACAGACACACACAGACACACACACACAGACACACACAGACACACAGACACACACACAGACACACACAGAAACACAGAGACACACACACAGACACAGAGATACACACACAGACACACACACAGCAACAGAGACACAGAGACACAGACACACAGACACACACAGAGACACAGAGACACAACACAGAGACACACACACATACACACACAGACACACAGACACATACAGAGAGACACACAGAGAGACACACACAGACACACACAGAGACAAAGAGACACACACAGAGACACAGCGACACACACACATACACAGATACACACACAGACACACACAGACACAGCGACACACACACAGACACAGAGATAGACACACACAGCAACAGAGACACACAGACACAGAGACACACACACAGAGACACACACATACACACACAGAGACAAAGAGACACACACAGAGACACAGAGACACAGAGACACACACACAGACACAGATACACACACAGACACACACACAGACACAGAGACACACACACAGACACAGAGATACACACACAGAGACACACACATAGAGACACAGAGACACACACAGAGAGACACAGAGACACACACAGAGACACAGAGACACACACACACAGACACACACAGAGACACACACAGAGACACACACAGAGACACTGAGACACACATACAGCTGCTATGGAGAGAGAAGCGACGACAGCTTAAAGACAAAGACGACACCTTAACGGCAAAGACAACACCGTATCGACACTGTACCGACACCGTAGCGACACCGTATTGACAGCCGAGCGACACCGGCTGTTGTCGGGTGTCGTCGAAGTTTTTCAACATGTCCAAAAATCCGACGACAACCCGGCGACAGTCGAGAAAACGGGGGTGATGCTGAGGGGTCGCGGCGACACCTCCGCGACACCTCCGCGACACCTCCGTGACACCTGATGACACTCGGCGACACACCACAAGTCGCTGTCGCTGGGCTGTCGCTGGGCTGTCGTCGCCGCTTGTCATCGTAGTGTGACTGCAACATAAGAAAGCGAACCACGGTCCCGTGTGCAGCTCGGCGCATGCGACCCGGCCGCACATGCGCACCGGCCGTAAATGGCGATTTACTCTCGATAGTGAGAAATGGCAACAGATCCTGACTGGTTGCCGTGACGTATAAGCTTCATCAAACTAGAACTTATACAAGTCAAAGGGACCGGTGACTAATGGTCTCTCCTATGGATAATCAGAGAGTTATGATTATGGCACATCATTACTGAAAATATTGGCGCATAAGAACAGCCAGCATTTGTTTGAAGTTACATAGTCAGATGGGTTTGAGTTTTCTGAGATCAATATATTAGGCTGATCCTTATATTTTATAATCTACCTTGCCATAGTTTGGAGTAACTTTTATTTTAAATGGTTTTTGAGATATCTGAAGGATAACCATGCAAAATTAATTTAGGAAAGCATGCCAAAACTCTGGTACAATAGGAGGCGCGGACATCCGGGTACTTAGCGCATCGTGCCCTAGCAACTATTCGAGCCGATGAAAACAATGGCACTCACAGCATTGGGGTTGAAATAATGTTATTTAGGAGCATAATTTACTCAATAACTGAAATTTGGCTCAAATTAAACCCAAAATCAGAGCGATATGAACGCCCATCGCGGGCGTTATTGTGAATGTAAATAAAACAAAAAGCACAAATCTATTCACTGCTACGATCAAATTTTGTTATTTATAAGCATGAATATTCACTCAGGGGTTGAAATAATGTTATTTAGGCATTATTGCGAATGTAAATAAAACAAAAAACACTGCTGTCATCAAGGTTTGTTTTCACTGTGTCAACTGGAAGTGACATGAACGCGCGCCCTCCTATAGGCTTCAGCAGCAACATATTATATTAAATTGACTCAGTATATCATTATATATGGCCACAAATGCTTAGTAAGCGCACGAGTATCTAAGTTAGATATGTAGAATACAGCCTCAATAATTTTTTTAAAGAATCAAATCTAGACAATGGCTGTTTTCATCGGACTAGGCAGGTTTAAGCAACACGCGTGTCTCATGTCTGCACGTGTTCTATATTCGGGTATATAGCACACAGATCCGTATGTACCGTGCACTAAAGGGCGCATTCCATATACGCGTAATGCGTAATGCGTTATGCGTTACGCGTTATGCGTTATGCGAATGCCAGCATTCCATATACGCGTAATGCGTATTGCATTATGCGTTATGCGTTATGCAGAGAAGTATATAAAAAGTATATAAAAAGTGAGTGTGACTCTGTGTCTGTGTCTCTATGTGTGTGTCTGTGTCTCCGTGTGTGTCTCTGTGTGTGTCTGTGTGTGTGTGACTCTATGTCTGTGTGTGTGTCTCTATGTGTGTGTCTGTGTCTCTGTGTCTCTGACAAAGAGACACACACAGACACGTATACACACACAGACACACACAGAGACACACACATAGACACAGAGACACAACACAGAGACACACACAGAGACACACACACACACAGACACAGACACACAGAATGGGACGGTCCAAACATGGCTCAGTTTAGCTTGCTTGGAGGGATGTTAGGACCGTCCCAAATATGAAGACTGCTTCCTAACAGGTCCGCCGCATAAACCTATATGTTTGCACCGTCCCATTTTTCATATTTCTCATGAAGACCGTAATTATCAGTCGCCTCCTCCAGCCTTATATCAATGGACAAATGCAACTGATGCTTTTCTGTTCGCACCACCTCGTCCCGGCTGTCTGTAATTATCAGTCGCCTCCTCCAGCCTTATATCAATGGACAAATGCGACTGATGATTTTCTATTCGCACCACCTTGAAGACTGCTTCCTAACAGGTCCGCTGCATAAACCTACATGTTTACACACAGAGACACACACACACAGACACACACACACAGACACACACACAGACACACACACAGACACACACACAGACACACACACAGACACACACACAGACACAACACAGAGACACACACACAGACACACACACAGAGACACACACACAGACATAAACACAGACACAGAGACACACACACAGAGACACAGACACAGACACAGAGACACACACACAGACACACACACACAGAGACACACACACAGAGACACACACACAGAAACACAGATATGAGAAATATGAAGAATGGGACGGTGCAAACATGTAGGTTTATGCGGCGGACCTGTTAGGAAGCAGTCTTCATGAGAAATATGAAGAATGGGACGGTGCAAACATGTAGGTTTATGCGGCGGACCTGTTAGGAAGCAGTCTTCATGAGAAATATGAAGAATGGGACGGTGCAAACATGTATGTTCGCACCACCTTGTCCCGGCTGTCCGTAATTATCAGTCGCCTCCTCCAGCCTTATATCAATGGACAAATGCGACTGATGCTTTTCTATTCGCACCAACATTACGCATTACGCATTACGCACCGATCGCTACATGGACCGATCGGGATAATGAATTTCTGACGCATTCGCATTCGCATTACGCATTACGCGTGTATGGAATGTACCTCATAGCTTTCAAGGCGTTTCGATTTTTTGTCGCATTCGCATTCGCATTCGCATTACGCATTACGCGTATATGGAATGCGCCCTTAAGGCAGGATGCCAGTTTGTCATTGCACCGGGTAGAGTTTCAGTCGTTCCGCATTCCCGCAACCACGGCACGCACCGCCATGTTTACACAGCGCTTATTAATCCGGCACAGCACGCCGGTTTAAACATCCCATCATGTCATCTTACTAGGTATCTTGATGTATAAAGATTTGATTATCTTAATGAAAGATCACATTTGGAATGAGCTATTTGAGCTAAAATTCAGTAGATTGTGATTGATCAGCCCGTCATCATTCTGAGTATTCCTATTATTACTAGTATTTTTGTGACGTCACACAGGGATGGGAAGGGTAGACTTACATAGGTTAATAAGGCACACTCATAAACCTTCAATATAACTGTAAGTGATAGTAGAGTAGGGCGGGGACTTGAATACGAGGACCGGACGCGGTGACACAATTAGTTAGGGTTTTTGTTGTGTTTTGTGTGATGACTTTATCTACCCTGCCCCCATAGCGGATTTGTGCTAGTCGATTTACAACATTTCAAAGTGTGGAATATGCCATAGCCTTCATCACCGAGGGCAGTCCTTAGAGCTCAATGACATAAATAGCCACAACTTGAAATGAAAAACTCTCGAACTATGGTTGGGCCCTAAATAGCTGCTGTGAAATCAGTTGTTTCAAACTGTCATATTTGATGATTAAATTTGCATATTCCGATGATTTTGAGTTTCTATCATTTTCTTAGATAAATATATTAGGTTGATTGTTATAATCTACCTTATGTTAGTTTGAAGTAACTTTTATTTTAAATGGCTAACTTTTGAGATATTTGAAGTGTAGATGTACTAAATTACTTTTGGAAAGCTTTGTTTGTTGTTGTTTTACGTCCTAGCAACATCTAAGGTCATATCAGGACCTTTTGGAAAGCACACCAAAACACTGACACCATAGGCTTCTGCAGTAAGAGGCTCTAATATATTAGCTCGGTATTCCATGTTATGTGGCGACAAATGTTTGATAAGTGCACTAGTGTCTAAGTTTCATATGTAGAATCAAAACTAGATCATTGCTTTGGTTTTGAAAATGTGACGTCTTCGTCGGACTGTGCAGCACCAAGTCTAGTGGGTAAGCGAAGTTGTTTTGGTCGTGTTTAGAGCCCGATAAACGCTGCACCCAGCACAACGTGCTCGGTGTATGCTTCAAAGAACCGCTACAACACAACTGTTTATTCATTTATAATAGTTAATGCCCTCATAGGACGGCGCAATCTGCCCTGTGGCCAACGTGTAGACTGACAAGAGCGACTATCAGATAGCACTTTCCGCTCTTATCGCAATAATCAATGTGTCCATATTGGCTGTTTGGTGCACAATGGGTACTTCAAGCACGAATAGCATCAGCACCAACATCCGCAAGGTGCCCCCCCACCCCCTACAAATGCCTGCCTGTGTGTAGGTGACATCCCAGACAACATGAGTGTGACTGTCACAACTTACACCTGGCGCCCAACTGACACATTCTCCTTACTAGTAACTGTACCTCTTTCAGACCAAGTCATATCTTACTGGAACTGAATATAACTATTTTTTATATGTGTGATTTTAGTACAGCTTCAGAAGAAGTTGCCAAACATTGTCCAGAGTTTTTAAGTCATTGGTTTGACTCGACCAGGATTCGACCAGGATTCGAACCTATGCTCCCACAATTTACCAATACGGGAGACGGACGCTCTAACTCATTCGGCCATCCCATCTGGTTTCTAGGATAGGGCAAGGACTGGGTAGTTCAGTATCAGGATAATGTGACTGAGTGGGAAATCGGGTCATGGTGCCACTTGTCCCAGTGGGGCAGCACTATAAAGTTACTATGAGTGCGCACTGTTACAAGTTAGTACCCATTCTGATATGACATTGGATGCTGCCATGATGTCAAACCCCAACAAACAAAAACGAGTAGGGTGAGACCGGCGGTCCAACCGTCAGCCCCCCCCCCCCCCCCCCCCTCAACACACACTCTCACGCACTGGGCAGAGGGGCCACTTCGTCCCCGCCAATCTAACCACACCCTTTCAAAGCTCATACTTGTCGCTGGCTCTCTTGGCATTTCACATTACTACAAATAGTACAATATGTCAAGGACTGGTTGGCTCAGTGTCAGGATAATATGGTTGAGTGAGATGCCAAGTATTTTCACACATTAATGATTGCGATCCATTATAACAGAACATAATTTATATATCCCTGTCATGTTCCTTGCATTCAAATTTATGGAACAGTACTTTTAGTGCAACGCTGTCACAAGCTATATTAAATCACTTTCCTTTTCTATAAAGACTGATACTATAGTTGATATTACATAATAAACACAGAATAAATTATTATAAAGTATTTATTTAATCAAATACAATAAAATTCATGATAATATTTTGAGAATTAATCTAGAATTGTTATTCACAAGGCGAATGCAGGAGGTTCTTTTCACTACCTTTCTTGACATATATTTTTGTATGAGATTCACTTGTCCGAAAGCAAGTGTCTGTTGAGAGCTTAGCTAAAAGAGTAATATATTTTTGGGGATACAACTTCACTTTTCCAAAAGCAAAGTCTGTTGAGAGCTTAGCTAAAAGAGTGATATATTTTTTTATGAGATTCACTTTTCCGAAAGTAAGTGTCTGTTGAGAGCTTAGCTAAAAGAGTGATAGAATTTTGATGAAAATTCACTTTTCCAAAGGCGAATGTCTGTTCAGATCTCAGCTAAAACAGAGATGATGTTTCTTGTGGAAGAGAATTTCTACAAAACTGATGAGAGATTCTTGTTCTTTCATTATTCAATTATTCTTTTCTTCATTCTCATAGCACTAAAGCCGTGTTCACACGGGGAATGTGAATCGAATCCTAGAATTCGACTTGTGTAGTTCGGGTTACATTTTGTGTGTGAATGGGAGGCTGAGGCGGATTACGCCTGAATCGAATCCTGTGATCCTGATACTGTAAACCACTTGTGGAGGTCGATTACGTGAATCGATTTCTGTGAAATGGATTATTTTGTCCGTGTGAACGCAACGAGGCGGATTAAGGATGTCACACGCATGCGCAGTCGAGACCTTAGTTTGTTGACTTTCCGGTCGATCAAAAGCGCATATTATATAATTTGGTCTATGATAGAGCTAACTGTGCACAGATATTTTTTTCATCATTTATTTGTAGGGTTTCACCAGCCAGCAGAAGTTTTGACCGTTCCAAACCAATACGATTCAGTCCATACATATTTAGGTCGAACCCACACTCTCTCATGGCGACGTCGGCTGGCGCTGGTTAGTATGGACTTGCTCATGCGCAGATATCGATTTCCGCCCCAAGTACTGCCCGTGTGAACGGGCCGCTAATTCGACTCCTAGTATTCGCTTTGTCTAAATCGCTTTACTTTTTCCCCGTGTGAACACGGCTTATGATGAATGAGAGATGACCTGTGGCCACCACCAACCTTGACCCCTTTGTCACAGGGGTCAAGGTTGGTGATGGCCACAGGTCATATTATGTAATATCAACTATGAGGTATGTTATTCATATTCCTCCTAGCATTGAGATGAATGGGAGAAGAATGATTGGGGTATGTTTCTTCATCTTGTCAAAGACAAAGGTGGGAAAAGCTAAGCTCACATATATTTCTTGATATATTTTTTTGAGATAACTACAAATCTGATCTTGTATATACTTGAAAAGTGTTTGCTGGGACTATGCCAAGAAACACTATAAAAATGCTACTAACTATAAAATGTTTATTATTAGATGGTGTTGGTTTATCTTCCATATCATAAAACTGTCGAATATTGTCATTTTGATTGTCCTGAAAGGTGGTTCATTTGAAATTCATGGACATAAAGATGTTGAATATTGCCTTTGGTTGTCATGAAAGGTGGTTCATTTGAAATTCATGGACATAAAGATGTTGAATATTGCCTTTGGTTGTCATGAAAATGCTAGTTCATTAAAATTCATGAACATTAAAAGAAATCTGTAGAATATTGTGATTGATTGTCATGAAATATGGTTCATTTGAAATTCATGGACATGCAAATTGTCTAATATTGCCTTTGATTGTCATGAAATGGTGGTTCATTTGAAATTCATGGACATAAAAATTGTCAAATATTGCCCTTGATTGTCATGAAATGGTGGTTCATTTGAAATTCATGGACATAAAAATTGGTAGAATATTGTCATTGATTGTCATGAAATGTGGTTCATTTAGAATTCATGGACATAAAAATTGATCGAATATCGTCATTAATGATCATAATTATTAACTTTGTGATGTCATTGACATTGTTGATATTAATTCATGAAGATGATTAATTGTCTTTGATGTGGAAAATGCAAATTATGTTATAATCTATGTATTAGATTTAAGGAGTTAACAAAAATACTTTGAGAGTGCAAGTATTACTATTATTATTATTGTTAAATACAAGACTTTACTGAATAAAATTCAGATGATGGTTTGATAAATGCGAAGGAAGTGCAAATCCTTTATATAGAAGATATATACTACAGAACTGTGAATATCAAGACCAAGCATCGATACTGTCAATATCACAAGGCTAATGCAGTAGTTAATTGGAGAACACTCGCATATATAATTTGTTTGTTTGTTGTTGTTTTATGTCCTAGCAACATCTAAAGTCATATCAGGATGGGGCATATATAATTAAATCAAAGAAATAATCGACATAGCACTCAAGGAGACAATTAACGAAGAAACGGCAGCAACTGCTGAAGAAAATGTATGGAAACCGTGAATGGATGCAATGTTGCAGCTAAAAGCTAGAAATCTATTATTATTTAATAATATAAATGTAGCCATTGTAATTTCAAAGTTTGAAGTGAACCACTGTCATTGCTTTGTTTACCTTTTGATGCTGAGTTTACGCTGTGGGTATACAACTTTCTGTCGTTCGTGCTATCTTGGTTAAAAATGACATTTGATGTTAGATAGGTTTTCATAATGTGCAAAACAACATTTTAAAGCTATTTCTGCCTTTATTTCCACTCAAAACGCCTTATTTATGGTGAAATCGGAGTATTTAGTTGGTTTCTACAAGAAAATAGTCTGTGAAACTAGGTCATCGATTCAAACTGCTTATGCCTTATTTTCCCATAGAGCTGAGATCTGCAATGTTATGTCGGTGGAGACCTGTCGAACAGCCAAGTGTCTCCCATCAACATCTTCAGGTTTCTCTGAGTTTGACAGTTTGGAAAGACGAAATGGGTGGGCCAAGCGTATCAATTAGGGACTAAATGGTAGCAACGCCAAAGCCGGTTTGTACCAATGTAAAGTCAATGCTGTTAGACTGAACACTGATCTCTACAGTGTCACAAGGACCTCTAAAGTGTTACATAGTTGGAAAAAGGTCGGATTTGATTAAAAATGGTCGCAAATTGTTCGCACACATCTTTTAACATCATATTGAATGTCAGAAATGGTTTATGTTCTTCGAAAGTGGCAGAAAATCGTGGTTATAAAATTAAACTAATTATTAAGATTTGAAGTCAGAAGGCCTTATCCATTAAAAATTTAGACTTTAATTATTATTATTGTTTGGTGGATTCATGGTAGCAAAGTAGGTCATGAGTAACTTCTATCCTTGCTGCATTAGGCACAGGTGGTAATAAGTGGAGGGGCGGAGTACATTGTAAAATATTCTGATAATCAGCATAGGGGGGAAATGTAAACCCTCTATTGTTATTCTGTGTGGCTGGCCAGGAGTGTGTGTAAATCTATGTTGTGTATATATATATATATATTTTACCTCGGTATACCGCCTCTGGCTAGCCGCAGGCTAGGGAGAAGGAAGCACATCCGGGTCCAGCAATTAGCATAAGTGACTCACAACGGGAGGACGTTTGTGAGTTGCTCCAACAGAATTTATCTACTAAGACTACTTATTCACAAAGTAAGTAATGGAAACTTAGTTTTAATTGTTTATGATGCTTTTTAGCATCACATTATGAATGTTCAGAACTTTCTCAGGTCCCTTTTGGACTTTGTACGTGTTTTTTACTTGAGGATAGAACACTGGGTGCCGCTGGCACGAACGAAACCGATAGTCCTTTGTTCTATCGAAACCTGTTTTTGAGACAGGGAGAAATGGTAACCCGAGTTGCTCATTTCCTAAGAAAATTCTCCCGGATCCTAATAGAGGATGTTGTTGGGGATGCTTCTGGGTGTCTTTTATAGACACCCCAGACCGGTTTTAAGGCGAACCTCCGAGTTTCGTAATATTTTCTCCAACTTGCTGGCGTCGTAGCCGCGGGTGGGAGAAGTGTACGGAACAGAGAGAGTGGGCGATCTAAGGATCGACTCCCCCCGTTTGGTTGGTTTCGTTACCATGCACCTACGGCAAACTTTAGCTTCACGCCTGTACTGAAACGTTGTAATACACGTAGCTCTGTACCTTATACCTCAACCCAGTTTACTGGTTTACACATTGTGTAGTTGAGATGATTCCGGTTTAAGTAACACCCTTTTGTCGTTACAGAAACCGATGGCCACTCGGCGGAATAAGCCGCCTGCGGCAGCCGTGGGCATTGCCCCTCCGGATTATGATTCGTCACCAGCTGCTACAGCTCCACCGTCCCCACAGCCCGGGGCCCAGACGTCCAACCGGGACAGTGACCAACCACCTCAACCCAAGGTTTGGGAGGAAAAGATGGCAAAAATGATGGAAGAAAAGATGCGCCAATTCCAGGCTCATTCCTTTTCGGGCCCTTCCCAAATCCCTGATGAGGATTGGGAAGACTTTTCCGACGATGAGGAAGATACGCTTTCGGCCACTGAGGTTACGAAACCGAAAGCGCGCAGCAAGAAACGCCGCACAGTGAGCAGCTCGGGTGATGAATTCACCAAGGATGCTAACGCTAAAAGATCCAAGAAATCTAAGAAAAAGAAAAAGAAGAAAGACTCGTCCTCGGACTCGTCAGAGGACTCCTCATCCACAGACTCAGATTCCGAAACGGAACGCGTGGGGGTTTACGCCAAAATCAGCGCTAAGGTCGGTAAGAAAATTATCAAAAAGAAGGCAAAGAAGGTTCGTACTACAACCATGATGAGAAAAACTGTAAATGGCCACTTTACCACCTTCAAACCGGCTGAGGTCATTAACAAATTGACCGAACAGCTTTCCGGGATCAAAGGTATCCCCGCAACGGTGAGTAAGGAGCTGGATGCTGGCATCCATCTGTCAGACGAACGTCGCCGCTATGAAACTGCCCTATGTTTAATCCATAAGCCAGTTTTGGGGTCTTTGACTTCCATTATAACGGTCGCTAACCGCATGCAAACCGAGAATAAGTTCTCGTCTTTGGCCCGTGTAATGGACAGGGGCATTGCCTTGCTCGCTGCGGCGAGCAACTACATGACACATCGCAGGTTCGAAAACGTGTTCAAATCCGTCACTACAGACACTGGGAAAGAAGTCGCCAGGTCAAAGAAAGTGACGGATAATGACGGCAAGGAATACACTGTGTATTCGGGACCTACCCCCATCAAAGGCAAACCTCTGGACAAGTCCAAAATGTTCGGGGGTCAGCTCGCCTACCTTTACAAGCAAGTAGAAGTAGACAATAAGAGTGCCAAGAACACGGAACAGAAGGGCCGTAAATTCCAAAACCCCCTCGGGTTCAGGTGAAACCGGACGGATTTTCGCTACAGACGAGGAGGAAGGCCGTTCAGGGGCGGACGATCCTTCGGATACAGCCAGAGGGGAAGAGGTCGAGGTGACAGACAACCCTCAAACTGGAACGACAACCGTGGTTACAGAAGGGATTTTGTTCCCAAACCACAGTTCCCCAAGCCAGGGAACAAGTAGAAAACGCCACACAAACAATTCAGCCTCCTGGCCCTGAAATGGTCACAGAGGAAACACAAACTTACGTAAGCAAGTTTAAAGCTGGCAACATTGCTAATTATTTACATCAATGGCAAGAATTAACTACAAACCCAGAGGTTCTTGGAATAATTAAAGGCATTAAAATTCCTTTCACACAATTATGTCCAGAAAAGAGCACCTTTTCCATATTAATTCAATTCGGAAGAAAGATTTAAACTTAATGAACAAGTTATGATTTTTGAAGCCAAAGGCATTATCAAAAGAGTAAAAAATACTAAAGGTGAATTCATTTCAAATATTTTCTCCACACCTAAACCCGATGGGACCATAAGAATGATCTTAGATTTCACTAAATTAAATGAAATCATTGAATACCAACATTTCAAAATGTTTTCCTTAGAAACAGCTCGCGATTTGATTACCCCAGATTGTTGGCTAGCGAGTGTAGATTTAAGAGATGCGTACTATACCGTACCTATTCAGGAATTAGATCGCAAATATTTAAGATTTGTCTGGAATGGGCAGCTTTTTGAATTTACCTGCCTACCAAATGGTTTGGCGTGTGCACCACGCCTTTTTACTAAATTATTGAAACCAGTTTTTTTCAGAAATGGCAAAACTTGGTCATTGCATGTTTCCATACATTGATGATTCTTTCATTATGGGACAATCTTTCACACAATGGGAGCTCGCCGTTCAAGATTTATGTCAACTTTTCTCAAAGTTGGGTTTTTTCATACATGATAAGAAATCCGTTTTTTTCTCCTACTAAGGAGCTTAAGTGTCTAGGTTTCATTTTAAACACAACGGCTATGACCGTGTCACTTACTCAGCAAAAGAAAGATAAGTTTCGGGACACAGCGATACAGCTGTTAGACACATCTAGGCCAAAGATAAGAGAGGTGGCAGTGTTAATCGGTATAATGATTTTGTACACCCCCGCTATTTTATATGGCGGCGCACACGTTAAGTCCCTGGAAATTGATAAAAATCTAGCTTTGGCCCGAGCAAAGGGTAATTTTGAAAAGAAAATGTTTATTTCTGAAAACGGACTAGCCGACATTACTTGGTGGTTAAGTCACTTTGATAAGTCTCCCAATCCCATTAGAATGGGTGAACCCAACACTACAGTTACAACTGACGCGTCACTGCAAGGTTGGGGGGCACATCGCAATGCTGTAGCAACAGGAGGAAGATGGCTAGAATCTGAAATTTCTGATCATATTAATGTTTTAGAATTAAGAGCGATTTACTTAGGTTTAACAAGCCTTGTTAAAGTACCGAAACATAATGTACGTATCCTTACGGATAACACCACAGCAATGGCTTATGTCAGAAATATGGGAGGTACAAAATCAATACAGTGTGACGAAATGGCACTACTCATTTGGAATTGGGCTCAAAAGTTTAAGGTTTGGTTAACAATAACACACATACCCGGTACGCAGAATATTCTAGCAGACAAGATGAGTCGCCAATTCCATGACCACTTAGAGTGGTCACTAAACGGATCAATTTTCAAAGAAATCTGTGCCACATGGGGTTTGCCGGATATAGATTTATTTGCTTCACGTAATAACTTTAAACTGGACAAATATGTTTTGTGGCACCCCGAACCAAGTGCATGGCACATAGATGCCTTCTCACTAAATTGGCAACATCATTTCTTTTACATTTTCCCCCCTTTTACCATTATTAGCAAAGTCGCCAGAAAGATACAAATGACAAAACACACGCCATCCTCATCGTCCCCGAATGGGACACTCAACCGTGGCTAGCCAGACTAGTCTCGATGGCCAAAAGCAGCCTACGCTTCCAAAGATACCGAGGAAACCTGAAGCATCAGGGACCATTAGCGCGCCACGGAAACGTGTCGACGACTCCTTTGGTAGCATTCCTTTTTTAAACAAGTACTTGGAACAATTCGGCTTAGACAAGATAACACAACAACGGTTGGTATCTCATGCGTGGAGGAAGGGAACAGTGAAAATGTATACAACCTATTTAAAGAAATGGGGCATTTATTGCTTACTTAAGAAAGTTAAGCCAATGAACCCGACTATATCCCAGGTAGGACGATTTCTACGTTTCTTAGAAGACGAAGGTTTAGGTTACGGCGCTATCAATGCAGCCAGATGTGCGCTATCAATAATCCTACCTAGGATTAATGGACAAACAATGGGTAAACACCATGTTATTTGCTGGATCGTACGATCAATTTATCAGAGGAACCCTCCCAAACCCAGATATAATAGGTTTTGGGATGTATCTCTTGTTTTTAAACTGTTCAAACAATGGCCAGAGAATAAGTTCCTGGACATTAAACTATTAGGGTTCAAAGTAGGATTGCTTCTTCTGCTGGGTACAGGACACAGGGGCCAAACTATAGTCGCCCTGTCGCTCAATGGTCTTGAAATCGATAACATGGAAGCAACGTTTGATTTAACAACTTTGTTGAAATCAAATCGTTTAGGTGATCCCCTGTCGACAATCAGTGTCACTAGTTTCACAGAGGATCAAAAATTATGTGTAGTCTCCGCAACACGGACATATATATCCAAGACAAGAACAATAAGAAACTCAAGGCAGCTTTTGGTGAGCTTTATTAAGCCACACAAGGGTATTTCGAGGGACACCCTCGCCAGATGGACCATGACTGTGTTGAAACTATCAGGAGTCAACACAAGCAGATATACATCGCACTCTACACGTGGAGCGATGGTCTCTAAGGCCAGATTACTAGGCATCTCCGTGAAACGGATCCTGGCTCACGCAGGATGGAAAACCGCTAGATCGTTTGCAAAACATTATCACAAGCGACTAGAGAAGCCTCAACCTATCGCACAGAGACTACTCACCAACTAAAGGCAAAGCTGAGACAAAGTCAACTTTTTCGCTTTTTGTCATACCAATTGTACACCACATACATGAATAACACTATAATAATAGAATATATAATAACAAACAGGAATATCAGGATAAAAATGATATTACGTAAAGGTCTCCCTAGCCTGCGGCTAGCCAGAGGCGGTATACCGAGGTAAAATAGATTAGTTAGACGAATCTTACCTGGGTATAGATGATGGATAACTATTGTTTTACCGAGGTAGGAGCCTCGGATAGACGTGGGCGAGGGCCCACCCACCACGCCCTTCCACGTCTATTCAATAACTTGTATCAAGAATAGGTCAGATGACTATAGTTTTTGTTTATTAGAATCATTTTTATCCTGAATTAGTAGGTAAAGATTGCTGGACCCGGATGTGCTTCCTTCTCCCTCGCCCACGTCTATCCGAGGCTCCTACCTCGGTAAAACAATAGTTATCCATCATCTATACCCAGGTAAGATTCGTCTAACTAATCTATATATATATATATATATATGGCTTGGCCCATGCTTGAGGGAAGGTAATTATAGACATAGGGATGATTGGCAGGTCTGGGCGAGTGCAATCAGGGCCTGGATCTCTGCTGAGGTAGGGGGTCAATGTCACAGGGGTCAAGGTTGGTGGTGGCCACAGGTCAACCAGCTCTGGGCGCGTATGCATGAAGAATTATTTATCGGCTCCGGTGTTAAGGGCCGGGGCCGTGTTAGCTAACACCGGCATTGGAAAATCAGTCACGGGGTATGTACGGAGCCAAAGCACAGAACCATTTACCGAGGTTAGCTATAGTAATAACTGCTATAGCTAACCTAGCAGTTATTTATAGATTTGGGAAATCCTTCTGTGCCTATAGCAACCGATTCGGCGGTGGCGGCGGCGATTTGTTTTGTGTACATTCGTCGATTTGACAATATTAATATCGCCGCCATTGCAGCGGCGGCGTTACTTTCAGTTCGTTTTTGCGGTTAATTTGCTAAAATATCACTTGTACACTGTGTAATTCTGTTAAATATGATCGCATTGAATAGATTTGGGCCTAATATATTGCCGCCAATGCGGCGGCGGTGGCGGCGGTGGCAGCGATGTTTTGTTAATCTTCAACAGTATGGATAGTGACGTCGATGCGGTGGCGGTGATTTGTTTAGTTTACATTCATCGATTCGACACTATTAATATCGCCGCCGATTTAGCAGTGTCGTTAATATGTGTTCGAGTTTAGGGTTAATTTAATGAAATTTCACGTTTTGAGTATGTAACTCTGTTAAATATGACAGCATAACTGATCAGAACGGAACACTCGTGATGGGATAAAAAAAAAAAAAAATTTAAATGGCCAGGTTTCCGCATTTGGTATTGGTGATTGGATCCACTGATTTGCATATTTGCAATATAGTATATATATATGTGTATTGTAGATATGTTATATCTTTTTGAAAAGAGAAGAGAGAAAACAAAGGAAGAAAGAAGTGTTTAAAGACAATTCTAGAGTCATCTTGTACATTTATTGATGCATGCTCACCAAGTGCATAATACATATGTTGAACTGGAATTGCATGCAGTTACTATTACGACAAATAGTCAATTTATATTATGCTTCTATTATCGAACAGGTTTTTCATGTGGTTATTATTGCAACTAATATTGTCATTTATGTACCAACAAATTGTAATTAACGGCCGGAAGACCAGTGCTCTGGCGCTGACAAAAGACATTATTCGCTGAATAAAATACATTTAGTAAAAAAAAAATTGAATAGATTTGCACCTAATCAGTCCCTAACCCTGACGGTAAACTTGATATTGGTTGGGGTTGGCATAGACGCTTTTAAACTGGCGGCGTTTCCCTAAAGCGGCCACATACATACCGACTTTTTGCCGCTAACCCGGAGATCGCCGCTAACCACAGGTTTGGCTTGCTAATCCCGGCTCATACATATGGCCCCTGGTGGTGGGCAGACCACTGGTGGTCATGTTAACCAGGAATACTGCTTCCCTATTGGTTGAAGTGAATGGCATGATCCTATACCAAGAATCCATGTACTATATATAATAAATGTATTGTTTTTCACTTTAGCCTACCTACATAGCCACAGACTCGAACACCTCTACATATGGATGGTGTTGTCTAAAGGCAGATACATGACTTAGCAGCCAGACCACCTGTACATCTTCTAAGCCATCTTTAGATAATCGAATGCTTGTAATAATAACATTAATCCGCTGGTATCTCACGCACCTATTTATACACGAACATTAAATACACCTAGACAGGCAAATTGCAGACATCTCGCACACTCATTATGGAACTCTAATTAGGTCAATGCTACCAAATTAATGGCAATAAAATGAGGTTGTTAAGCGAAGATTATATAGGTTGGATGCTAGATTCCTAAGCACAGGGTCTCGAGAGGGTTGCCACTATTTAATCCTAATTTAGGAACTCTTAGTTCCCTTACAATTACATTATGGTGCAGTCAAACTATGACATAATGGCCAACGTGAGTCCGACGTGGCGACTTTTTGTCATCACATCGGGTCACGTTAAAGTCACGTTACAGTCACATTAAGCTCTCGTCACATCACGTTCACTCTCGTCGCCTCTCGTTGCCTCTCGTTGGAGGACGTCGAGGTTTTGGACATGTTGAAAAAACGTTGGTTGATTGTTGGTTGGTTGTTGGTTGGTTGGTTGGTTGTTGGTTGGTTGTTGGTTGTTGGTTGGTTGTTGGTTGATTGTTGGCTGGTTGGTTGGTTGGTTGTTGGTTGGTTGTTGGTTGGTTGTTGGTTGGTACTACTTGTGCTACTAGTGCTACTAGTACTACTAGTGATACTAGTGCTATTACTAGTTCTACTAGTGATACCGTCTGTCCATCTGTCTCTCTGTCCCTTCGTCTCTGTCTCTTTGTCTGTGTCTCTCTGTCTCTGTGTCTCTGTGTCTCTCTGTATCTCCGTCTCTGTGTGTGTTTGTCTGTGTGTGTCTGTGTCTGTGTGTCTGTGTCAGTGTCTGTGTTTGTTGATTGATTGTTGGTTGGTTGGTTGATTGTTGGTTGATTGTTGGTTGGTTGGTTGGTTGTTGGTTGGTTGGTTGGTTGTTGCTTGATTGTTGGTTGGTGTTTGGTTGGTGGTGATGGTGGTTGGTTGGTTGGTGGTTGGTGGTTGTTGGTTGGTTGGTTGTTGGTTGTTGGTTGGTTGGTGGTGGTGGGTGGTGGTGGTTGGTTGGTTGGTTGTTGGTTGATTGTTGGTTGGTTGATTGTTGGTTGATTGTTGGTTGGTTGGTGGTTGGTTGGTGGTGGTGGATGGTGGTGGTGGTTGGTTGGTTGTTGGTTGGTTGGTTGTTGGTTGGTTGTTGGTTGGTTGTTGGTTGGTTGGTTGGTTGATTGTTGGCTGTTGGTTGGTTGTTGGTTGGTTGATTGCTGGTTTATTGTTGGTTGGTTGGTGGTTGGTTGGTGGTGGTGGGTGGTGGTGGTGGTTGGTTGTGTTGGTTGTTGGTTGGTTGGTTGTTGGTTGGTTGTTGGTTGGTTGGTTGTTGGTTGGTGGTGGTGGGTGGTTGGTTGGTTGGTTGGTGGGTGGGTGGGTGGTTGGTTGGTTGTTGGTTGGTTGATTGTTGGTTGTTGGTTGTTGGTTGGTTGATTGTTGGTTGATTGTTGGTTGATTTGTTGGGTGGTTGTTGGTTGGTTGGTGGTTGGTTGGTTGTTGGTTGGTTGGTTGGTTGTTGGTTGGTTGGTTGATTGTTGGTTGGTGGTTGGTTGTTGGTTGGTTGGTTGTTGGTTGGTTGATTGGTTGTTGGTTGGTTGTTGGTTGGTTGTTGGTTGGTTGGCCCTTACAATAAATAATATTCCCAACCAACCTACCAACCAACCAACCAACAATCAACCAACCAACCAACAATCAACCAACAATCAACCAACAATCAACCAACAATCAACCAACAATCAACCAACAACCAACAACAGCCAACCAACAACCAACCAACAAACAACCAATAACCAACCAACAACCAACCAACAACCAACAACCAACCAACAACCAACCAACCCACCGACAACATTATACGGTCGTTACACCCACGTCGACCATGCCGCGGTGTCGTCCAACTTGGCCCCGTATTTGCATATCACGTCGGGTTTTTCAAAAGTCACCCACGTAGGAGTCACGTTGGCCATTACGTCGTAGTGTGACTGCACCATTACTCGGGGTTAGATATTGCGAGTGTTGGCTGGTGTACGCTGCACAGAGGTCGCGAACCACGGGAAGGTGCGGCCCCCTTTGGGGTGAAGCCGGCCCCTTTAGGGTGAAGCCGGCCCCTTCAGGCAGCAGGGTGAAGCCAGCCCCTGCAGGGTGAAGCCGGTCCTGCAGGCAGCAGTGTGATATCGCAAACATGCCGCCAAGTCTGACATCATCTTGCTCAACTCACACTAATGGCCCTGTCACACTACGACGTAATGACGTCAGCGTAGGGAGAACGTGAAGAACGTTGAACTTCTCGGCGTAGTATGCAAATTTGGGCAGAAGTTGAACGTGGATGCAACGTAGTGGACGAGAACGTAACGTCGGTAAAGCGTAGTGATACCATCATTCAACGAGAGAGGACAACGTCACTATGTTCACGGAACGTTATGAACGTTATTCCATCGCCAGAAGAACGTTACGTGACGTTAACCACGTCATGAGACGTTGAACGTACGTTGAATGCACGTTCTCCTGACGTTTTCCTGATGTTCTCCTGACGTTCTCCTGACGTTCCCATTAAGCCTCGTGGGCATTTGCACTCGGTTTAATGTGGGTCAACGTAGTGGAACGTAGTGGAACGTAGTTGAACGTAGTGAGCAGCGTTGGAATAACGTCCGTTTAACGTCATTGACGTTCACTGAATGTGAACAGAACGTACGGCGAACGTAAACCCTTATGTTCGAGCTACGTGGAAAGTTTTGAACATGTCCAAAACCTTGACGTAACTCGACGTAACACGACGTAATGTGACGTAGCTCGACGTCATTCTAACGTTATTATGACGTCATCATGACGTAACCCAACGTAATGACGAAAAATGACCACGTTAGGCTCGTGTTGGCTCGTTACGTCATAGTGTGACAGGGGTATAAATAGTTGTGCTCTCAGACGGAGTCTTCATGCCTTAAGTGTTTATGCTTTGAAGGGTTGTGTGAGTTGAGCGTTGATTCAGGGTCATGCAACAATATAGTGTGACCAGTCTGTACATCTCGGGCGTGGATGGTCAGAGGCATGTATATGGATGAAGGCACATGTATGTATATGCTGCACAGCGGTTCAATATCGAAATGCCACGTACATAAATATGTGAGTGGTGTTTTATTATAGAGATGGTTGATCAGATTTAGACAGCCTTATCTATACGGGAAGGTAGGACACACACAAAACACGTGTGCCCTGAGTTCAGAAGTAAACACCAATGTTGACAACCTATTGAATTGTTTTCCTCAAAGGACTGCTGACAGATCTATTACACTACATCGCAGGTAAGCACACAGAACAATGTTCACCTGCCAAGGTGTTCATACAGGCCTGGCTCGATCCACGTTATTGTTATCAAAGACACGACCTCATGGGGCGTATGGAACACTATTTCTTGGTATTACGGGATCTGGGCGAAATAGCCAGAGCAGTAAACACAGTAATATACAGCTGTGAGATGATGAGTCTGACACAAGCAGATGATTGGCTGCCCTCGCGACGCCGCCTGGTGGCCATGGTGACAACCTACATGAGACTGTGGCGGCGTGTTTATGGCGCCCCGGGAGACATGTGTGTGCTTATCTGTGACCCTGTGGTGAGCACCAAAGATAACAGCAGCATGTCCACTTACTGCCGGATGTGCATCGCGTAAACCTCAATTACCCGTTATAAACAGCCATCCCCCACAGCCAGGCAATGATACCACCCTACCTCCCATTTGAAGCTATACTCTACAGTACACAGGACGCATTACCATAAAATCACCAGCCAGGACAATAAATGGTTGGTTGGTTGTTGGAGTTTTATGTCCTGGCAACATCTGAGGTCATATCAGGGAGGGTACCGACTTGTGACAGTACACACTCATGGCAACTTTATAGTGTTGCACCACTGGGAAATCAGGCTGCTGGAACCGTGACTCAATATCCCACTCAGTCACATTATCCTGACACTGAGCTAACCAGTCCTTACCCTATCCTATTAATGCTGAGCGCCAAGCTAGGAAGCGACAAGTACCAATTTGATAAGTCATTGGTTTGACTCGGCGGGTAACCAAACTCCCGATCTCCCACAAACGAGGTCTGTGCGCTATCGATTCGGCCACTGCTCCCGGTACTCAGCAAATAAATGAAACTGTAGTAACCAACTGATACTACAGCAACCAGTCAATAGGAATAGCAGTCAATATTGTGCAGCCAGTAGTCACTATTCTAGTATCGCAACCTGTAAGTAGCCAGCCAGTTCATAACTAATCCATTAACCGACAACAACTTGAAAGTAACCAGTCAGTCCATGAAAACTCTAGCAACCAGCATCACAACTTGAAAGTAGCCAGCCAATTATTAATTATTCCAGTAACCAGCCAATTTGAAGCAGTTCCAATAACCAGCATGATACTAGTTTGAACGAAACCAGAGAGCTCTTAACTCCACTAGTAATGAGCATCGCAGCCTGATAACCAGCATCAGAGTCTGAATGTAACCAGCCAATTCCTAACTATTCCAGTAACCAGCATCACAGTCTGAAAGTAACTAGCCAGTTCCAAGCAACTATTGCACTAACTAGCATCACAGTCTAAAAGTAACTAGCTAGTTCCTAGCAACTACACCAGTAGGCCTAACCAGCATCACAGCCTGAAAGTAACCAGCCTGTTCCTAGCAACTACTCCAGTAACCAGCATCACAGCCTGAAAGTAACCAGCCAGTTCCAAACAATTACTCCAAGTAACCAGTATCACAGTCTGAAAGTAACCAGCCTGTAGCTAGCAACTACTCCAGTAACCAGCATCACAGTCTGAAAGTAACCACCCTGTTGCTAGCAACTACTCCAGTAACAAGCATCACAGTCTGAAAGTAACTAGCCAGTTCCTAGCAACTACTCCAGTAACTAGCATCACAGTCTGAAGGTATCCAGCCAGTTCCTAGCAACTACTCCAGTAACCAGCATCACAGTCTAAAAGTACCTAGCCAGTTCCTAGCAACTACTCCAGTAACCAGCATCACAGCCTGAAAGTAACTAGCCAGTAGCTAGCAACTACTCCAGTAACAAGCATCACAGTCTGAAAGTAACTAGCCAGTTCCTAGCAACTACTCAAGTAACTAGAATCACAGTCTAAAAGTACCTAGCCAGTTCCTAGCAACTACTACAGTAACCAGCATCACAGCCTGAAAGTAACTAGCAAGTTCCAAACAACTATTCCAGTAACCAGCATCACAGCCTGAGAGTAACTAGCCATTTCCAAACAACTATTCCAGTAACCAGCATCACAGCCTGGGAGTAACCAGCCAGTTCCAAACAACTATTCCAGTACCCAACATCACAGCCTGAAAGTAACCAGCCAGTTCCAAACAACTATTCCAGTAACCAGCATCACAGCCTGAGAGTAACCAGCCAGTTCCAAACAACTATTCCAGTACCCAACATCACAGTCTGAAAATAACTAGCCAGTTCCAAACAACTATTCCAGTAACCAGCATCACAGCCTGAGAGTAACCAGCCAGTTCCAAACAACTATTCCAGTAACCAGCATCACAGCCTGAGAGTAACCAGCCAGTTCCAAACAACTATTCCAGTACCCAACATCACAGTCTGAAAATAACCAGCCAGTTCCAAACAACTATTCCAGTAACCAGCATCACAGCCTGAGAGTAACCAGCCAGTTCCAAACAACTATTCCAGTACCCAACATCACAGTCTGAAAATAACCAGCCAGTTCCAAACAACTATTCCAGTAACCAGCATCACAGCCTGAGAGTAACCAGCCAGTTCCAAACAACTATTCCAGTACCCAACATCACAGTCTGAAAATAACTAGCCAGTTCCAAACAACTATTCCAGTAACCAGCATCACAGCCTGAGAGTAACCAGCCAGTTCCAAACAACTACTCCAGTACCCAACATCACAGTCTGAAAATAACTAGCCGGTATCAACTACTCAGGTTGAAGTTTTACCGCCAAGAGCCGATGTTTGAAGTTCCTCCTACTTAATACACAAATAGAAAACGCAAGAAATAATCCACATAACAGTCCACAGACTACTGACATATAGCCACACAGCAGTCCACAGACAGTTGACATATAGCCACACAGCAGTCTACAGACAGCTGACATATAGCCACACAGCAGTCCACACAACAGTCCACAGCCCACAAACACACACCTTCAAACCAAGTTCCGTTATTAATATCACACGTGACACTACCACCTAGAAAATGCACAAATTATGCACAAGTGATTTTGCAGAGTACATTCAAGTGACCGTGTGCGTTGCACAGAGAACCTCCAGTCTACAGCAAATTATGATACAGCAGTTGGCAATTTAGTTTGATTAAATCAAATTTAGTACATTTGCAGTAGTTTGATCAAGTATTATTCTCATGACACGTTTTATTTTCTGAGAGTTATTCATCAATTCTCAAATAACAACGCATAGCGAGGCAGTGTTGTGGATGTTGCCAGTTGATGGGTTCTGCAGTGAGGTGGGTCTGTGGGCTACGAGCATAGCCAGAAAAAATACACTTTGTAAAACCAAAATGATTGAAACGCTGTTGTTTTTGCCAAATAATGGGTACAAGTTCCAAATCCCTCCTCTGGTTCTTCGCAATACGAGATACACCATCATGATGAAGCGCCATATTTTACACTTTTAGTCAGTCGATTTCGGCTAAGTTCTGCACAAGCGCCTATTTATACACACATACCTGGTACTTTCCATGGACTCCTCATTGGAACCCACAAATAGATCAACAATGTGGCGTTCTGAAATAACCACGAGAGGGCCCTGATCGTGTTGGGTATTACTGGGTGTAGAGTAACAGATGGACGCTAAGCTGGACTTACCACACACTGAGACACATGCACGCCCAGAACAGCGTAAGCCCCGCCCTCAGGAGCCCCTCCTCTGTCAGCACCCCTCACACACACCGGGCCTGACCCGGACACTGCCCGGTTGCCAGCGCCGGGCACCAGCAAGCTGCTGACATATAGCCACACATCAGTCCACAGGCTACTGACATATAGCCACACATCAGTCCACAGACAGTTAACATATAACCACACAGCAGTCCACAGACAGCTGACATATAGACACACATCAGTCCACAGACAGCTGACATATATCCACATAGAATGTTCACAGGCTACTGACATATAGCCACACAGCAGTCCACAGACAGCTGACATATAGACACACAGCAGTCCACAGACAGCTGACATATATCCACATAGAATGTTCACAGGCTACTGACATATAGCCACACAGCAGTCCACAGACAGCTGACATATAGACACACAGCAGTCCACAGACAGCTGACATATAGACACACATCAGTCCACAGACAGCTGACATATAGCCACATAGAATGTCCACAGGCTACTGACATATAGCCACACAGCAGTACACAGACAGCTGACATATAGACACACAGCAGTCCACAGACAGCTGACATATAGCCACATAGAATGTCCACAGTCTACTGACATATAGCCACACAGCAGTCCACAGCGAGCTGACATATAGACACACAGCAGTCCACAGACAGCTGACATATAGCCACATAGAATGTCCACAGGCTACTGACGTATAGCCACACAGCAGTCCACAGTGAGCTGACATATAGACACACAGCAGTCCACAGACAGCTGACATATAGCCACACAGCAGTCCACAAGCTACTGACACATAGCCACACAACAGTATACAGGCAGCTGACATATAGCCACATAACAGTCCACAGACTACTGACATATAGCCACACAGCAGTCCACAGACAGTTGACATATAGCCACACAGCAGTCTACAGACAGCTGACATATAGCCACACAGCAGTCCACACAACAGTCCACAGCCCACAAACACACACCTTCAAACCAAGTTCCGTTATTAATATCACACGTGACACTATTACCTAGAAAATGCACAAATTATGTCAATAATGCATGTTCTGTTGCGACATCCATTACAATGGCCGATTGCCTGCCTGTCCTAGAAAACTAATATTGTATTAGATTAGTTGATGAGATAGCACTATTGGGTATTCTGGTGGCTTGTTAAAATCTGATGAAAGCATCACATTTTCAAAACCAATGTAGTTATTCAGATTTGAATCTGCATCGATATTAATACACTTATTAAAAGTAATTTGGCATGTTTTCACTTCAAATATCTTACATTTAGCCATTTATGATCAAATTTACTTGAAATTTACTTCAAACTAAAGCGATATTCATTACGATGATAAACCTAATATATTTATCTAAGAAAATGGCAGAAGCAAAGAAGCATCAGACTAGGTAGCTTTAAATAACACCTAAACTGTACTTCATACTATTCAAGATGGCTAAATCTTTACAACTCAAATCGTTTTGAAATGCTTTATCACACTGCAAACTTGACATTGCCTAGCCTGGTATTCTGTGTTACAAAGATAGGTCAAGAACTGTTTTGTTCACTATCAGAATAATGTGACTGAGTGGGATATCGAGTCCTTCACCCTCTGCTCTCTCGGCGTATCCACAGTTACCCCGAGTCACGTGATAGGGCAGTGCGATAACGGGCCGATCTTTCCTTCCGCCCTTCCCCATTACACGCCAAGCCTGGAAGTATTTTATTAGAGGGCGACCAGTCCTCAGTCAGAGCGGCGTGTCTGGTGACGGGCTGTAAAACAAATGACACCAGACCCGGCAGTGTGCTGTGTCGTGCTTCAAGCCGCGCTCCCGGATCAGCGTGCACTCCTCCACGGGCCGAGCTTTCATTTCCAGATCCGCGCCCAATTAAGCAACCAATTACCTCCTGTTTCTGCCAGCACTAATTGGTGAGACCAGTAATTGGCGTGTTGCGACAGGTATCAGCAATTAGTGGGAACCGCATTTACTCACCCTGCCCGCCCCCACCCTCCCCACCCGCCCCCACCCGCCTTGCCCGCCCTGCCAGCCCTGCCAGCCCTGCCAGCCCTGCCCGCCCAGCCAGCCCCTGCACGTCCTGCCAGCCCTGCCAGCCATGCCAGCCCTGCCAGCCCTGCCAGCCCCTGCCCGTCCTGCCAGCCCATGCACGTCCTGCCCGCCCTGCCAGCCCTGCCCGCCATGCCAGCCCCTGCACGTCCTGCCCGCCCTGCCAGCCATGCCCGCCATGCCCGCCATGCCAGCCCCTGCACGTCCTGCCCGCCATGCCCGCCATGCCCGCCATGCTCGCCTTGCCAGCCCTGCCAGCCCTGCCCGTCCTGCGATCCCCTGCCCGCCCAGCCAGCCCTGCCCGTCCTGCCCGCCCCCACCCGCCCCACCTGCCCCACCCTCCCCGCCCGCCCTGCCCGCCCTGCCCGCCCTGCCCGCCCTGCCCGCCCTGCCCGCCCTGCCCGCCCTGCCCGCCCTGCCAGCCCTGCGACAGGCACTATTACGTTAATTAAGGCAGGCGGCGCGTTGCCAACCCGGTGCTGTAATACTAATAATAGTGATTATACACAACCTCACGTGTCGCAGCACACCGACAGGGGGAGTGCACAACACGCTAACATGAACCGGGAAATAATGTTCAAAATACTTATCTTATTCCTCGCCCCTTAAAGATTTAGCTCATTTGAACCTCCCGGCCCCTCACGAAACAGAGGTTGCAATTGGTGGGTGGGTGTAGGAGGACTGCTACCAGAGGAAATACGGTAATATGCGCAAATAGATTTTTTTTCTTTTTTTTTTTCTTGAAGATTTATACTGCCTATCATGGATAAGTCTGAATAGGCTTGTTTTCACCATTAGACAGTTTGTCGATAGAAAGCCCGAGCCTCCACTTTTACTGACCCAAGGGATTTTTAACCTCCCACACCATATAGACATGGTATGAGACTGAGAGAAATTGGCCTTTGATGACGCTGTAAGTTCTACACAGCAGTGGAAATCCAAATTGGCAGAGGTGGGGGCATGGGGAATCGAACCACCGACCTTCAGATTAGGAGTCTGACCTAGAAAAAAGTCAGACACTCTAACCACTCCGCCACAGAGAACACCGTTACGAACTGACAACGTGCATCCGTCACGTTGGGAGTGCGGCGGTGTGAGTCGGTTACTGCGTTGTCCACTCGCCAGTCAGTGCAATTAGCCTCTCACTTCAGCCTGGATTTCAAAATAATATATACATATACGCCAAAATCATGGTTATCACTAAATTAATGCAGTCTGTAAAACAATTTTCAACGTGGTTAGTACTAATATAATATAGCAACAATATGAAACATTGAACACGGTTAGTGCTAAAGCAATGCAGTAAAACTACGGTAAGACAACTTTCAACATGATTAGTACCAAAACAATACAACAGTAAAACAACTTTAAAGGTAGTTAGTACTAAAGTAATGTAGGAACAGACAAATGGTTAGCACAAGAATAATGCAGTAATAGTAAAAGAACTTTGAACATGGGGAACATGCAGTAACAGTTAAACAACTGTTAACATGGATAATACTAAAACTACGCAGAAAGAATAAATCAACCATTAACAACATGGTTATCACTTAGCCAATATAATAACAATCACGACAACAAAAACCTCTATTTTAAAATAGTTAGTACTAGAAGAATGCAGTAACCGTGAAGCAACTTTTAATGTGGTTACTACTAAACCACTATAGTAGCAAGGGGCAAAACAATGTTGAGTAAGTGCAAACTTTGAGTAAGTGAACAATGTATATACAAATACATGATTACATGTCTGGTGCTATGAGTTTGAATTATTTAAAAGAAGCTAACCCAACTTTATTTAACAAAAATACTAAAATGATATAAGAGGAAATGGAAACATTTGCAACACTCGATGTTGGAGACGGGCGATACTGACAAAGTCTAGTTGCAGAGATAAGATACCGCTGGTCATTCATGCCGGATCCTATTGAACCTTGATACCAGATAAATGCAATAACGGTCTGATAACGTTATCTGGCATGGATTTGTAAAAAGAAGAGATAACCAAGTTGCTGTATGCTTACGTAATGGTAGCACTATCGTAGTGGTGTCGGCCACAGTGGTAACTGACCACAATCTATGCAGATAATCAGTTAGATTTTAATTCATATTAATACCGAATGTCAAATCAGGATGGGTACCGATTTGTAGCAGAGCGTTGTAATTCATTGTCAATGTATAGTGCTGCATTACATGGATACCATATTACCATCACACCATATCCCACTCTGCCACAGCCACATTATTCTGATACTGGGCCTTGCTATAGCAATGTCCAGCACTAAATAAGTGCGACAAGTATAAATTTGGTGAGTCCTGTTTCACTCGGCTGGGGATTTTTCCTACAACCTCGGCCATTTGAAGCGGATGCCCTACTCACTCAACCATCCGATCCAGGCCACGTGCGAATAATAAGCTCATGCAATAATATCTGTCCGAAATCTCCATACAAATATTTCACTCCCAGCTTAAGAAAAAACCATTCCTTGCAGCGGCCATACGTGCATTAACAATCTTAACATTCCTTCGACGATTAGAATTGAATTCCCTTTAGGCACTGAGAGGGCAGAGCGGCTTTCTGTGGTTGCGGGTAGACTGAGTCCCCACCACCATGTGACGTCATGGACAGCGCCGACCTCGGCCTTGGAGCCAGTCACTGTGCCCCTTGGTGGCCAGTCAGTGCGCCCCCTGGTGGCCAGTCAGTGCACCCCATGGTGGCCAGTCAGTGCGTCCCATAGTGGCCAGTCAGTGTGCCCCCTGGTGGCCAGTCAGTGCGTCCCCTGGTGGCCAGTCAGTGCACCCATTGGTAGCCAGTCAGTGTGCCCCCTGGTGGCCAGTCAGTGCGCCCCCTGAGGGCCAGTCAGTGGGCCCCCTGGAGGCCAGTCACAGCATCCCCTGGTGGACAGTCAGTGCACCCCCTTGTGGCCAGTCAGTGTGCCCCCTGGTGGCCAGTCAGTGCGCCCCCTGGTGGACAGTCAGTGTACCCCCTTGGTGGCCAGTCACTGCGCACACTGATGAGTCACCGTGTCCCATGGTGGCCAGTGAGTGCGCCCCCTGGTGGCCAGTCAGTGCACCCCTTGTGGCCAGTGAGTGCGCCCCCTGGTGGACAGTCAGTGCGCCCCCTGGTGGCCTGTCAGTGCGCCCCCTGGTGGCCTGTCAGTGCGCCCCCTGGTGGCCAATCAGTGAGCCCCCTGGTGGCCAGTCTCTGCGCCCCCTAGTGGCCAGTCAGTGCGCCCCGTGGCAGCCAGTCAGTGTAGCCCCTGGTGGCCAGTCTCTGCACTCGCTGGTTGTCAGTCTCTGTACACGGTGGTGATCGGTCTCTGCACACTGGTGGCCAGTCTCTGCGCGCCCTGGTGGCCAGTCACTGTGTTCCTTGGTGGCTAGTCACAGTGCACCCTGTGGGCCAGTCAGTGCGCGCCCTGGTGGCCAGTCAGTGCATGCCCTGATGACCTGTCAGTGTGCCCCATGGTGGCCAGTCTCTGCACCCCCTGGTGGCCAGTCTGTGCGCCCTCTGGTGGCCAGTCAGCGTGCCCCCTGGTGGTCATTAAGCGCGGCGCATCTGCCAGGTCTCCCCCAGTACGAGGGGTGGCTGGTCATGGCGACACGCCGAACATGACGACCTGCGCGCAACCATCTGCGAAATGACCTTTTCATTGTGATGAGTGGATCAATTGCAGGTTGTTACAACATGGTTTACGCCCAAATAAGTGCACATGTATTACTTTTACGAGAACATGGTCGTACACATTTGACTTCAGCGCGCACTAAGTCATCGGGTAGAACAACTAACACAAGATCGCGCATTAATAAATCAATCCTAACACTTCATTCTTTCGCCCACGTATCCATATTTCCTTCTCTTCACAAAGCGGTGCCCCTCCTTTGCCCGATGAAGGCCAATGGTGGAATGATACATGTACAGCGACGCATGCGCAATGGGGGTGATCGACTGGGTTGAGTGCTTGCTTTCATGCAGCAAGTCGTGGGTTCAATCCCAGTTTGAGTCAAACTAAGGACTTGCAAAATAGATACTCGTCACTACCTAACCTGGGGACAGGGACCGGTGAAATAGGTCAGGTCAAGTGTGTGCATATAAAATGTTAGCTTGCTTAACGATACAGTCTGATGGTTTTGAGATTTTGTTATTTTCGGAGATAAATACATTAGATTAAGCATTATAATCTAATTTATCTCAATTTGAAGTAACTTTTTATAACTAACTTTGGAGATATTTGAAGTGAAAATATCCCAAAGTATTGTTGGCAAGCACATGACAATTCTGACACCTTATTCTTCAGGTTCTAGTAAATTGGCATATTATGCCTTTATATGCAGCAACATATGCTTAATAACTTAAATAAGCGCGCCAGGATCTAAGTTGGATATTTAGAATCAAATCTAGATAAGTGTTTTTATTTCGAAACTTTGATGCTTTCATTGGACTATACAGATTTAAATAACGAATGCCAAATCAAATAATAAATTGCTATTATTTTCTAAATCAGTCAGATGGCCATGATAACACACGCCAAGTGGGTACATGTTACCAACCCTCTGCAGGGACACAGTGCTCGGGAACGCCCACTGTCTGTGTAGTACACATCACCAACCCTCTATAGCGACACAGTGCTCGGTAACGCCCACTGTCTGTGTGGTACACATCACAACCCTCTATAGGGACACAGTGCTTGGTAATACCCACTGTCTGTGTAGAACACATCACCAACCCTCTGTAGGGAAACAGTGCTTGGTAACGCCCACTGTCTGTGTGGTACACATCACCACCCTCTATAGGGACACAGTGCTTGGTAATACCCACTGTCTGTGTAGTACACATCACCAACTCTCTATAGGGACACAGTGCTTGGTAATGCCCACTGTCTGTGTGGTACACATCACCACCCTCTATAGGGACACAGTGCTTGGTAATACCCACTGTCTGTGTAGTACACATCACCAACTCTCTATAGGGACACAGTGCTCGGTAACACCCACTGTCTGTGTAGTACACATCGCCAACCATCTATAGGTACACAGTGCTCGGTAACGCCCACTGTCTGTGTAGTACACATCACCAACCCTCTATTGGGACACAGTGCTTGGTAACGCCCACTGTCTGTGTGGTACACATCACAACCCTCTATAGGGACACAGTGCTTGGTAATACCCACTGTCTGTGTAGTACACATCACCAACTCTCTATAGGGACACAGTGCTTGGTAATACCCACTGTCTGTGTAGTACACATCACCAACCCTCTATAGGGACACAGTGCTTGGTAACACCCACTGTCTGTGTAGTACACATCACAACTCTCTATAGGGACACAGTGCTCGGTAACGCCCACTGTCTGTGTAGTACACATCACCAACCCTCTATAGGGACACAGTGCTCGGTAACGCCCACTGTCTGTGTAGTACACATCACCAACCCTCTATAGGGACACAGTGCTCGGTAACGCCCACTGTCTGTGTAGAACACATCACCAACCCTCTATAGGGACACAGTACTCGGTAACACGCACTGTCTGTGTGGTACACATCACAACTCTCTATAGGGACACAGTGCTTGGTAATGCCTACTGTCTGTGTGGTACACATCACCGACCCTCTATAGGGATACAGTGCTCGGTAACACCCACTGTCTGTGTAGTACACATCAAAACCCTCTATAGGGACACAGTGCTTGGTAACACCCACTGTCTGTGTAGTACACATCACAACCCTCTATAGGGACACAGTGCTTGGTAATACCCACTGTCTGTGTAGAACACATCACCAACCATCTATAGGGACACAGTGCTTGGTAACTCCCACTGTCTGTGTGGTACACATCACCAACCCTCTATAGGAACACAGTGCTTGGTAACACCCACTGTCTGTGTGGTACACATCACCAACCCTCTATAGGGACACAGTGATTGGTAACACCCACTGTCTGTGTGGTACACATCACCAACCCTCTATAGGGACACAGTGATTGGTAACACCCACTGTCTGTGTAGTACACATCACCAACTCTCTATAGGGACACAGTGCTCAGTAACGCCCACTCTCTGTGTAGTACACATCACCAACCCTCTATAGGGACACAGTGCTTGGTAACACCCACTGTCTGTGTAGTACACATCACCAACCCTCTATCGGGACACAGTGCTCGGTAACACCCACTGTCTGTGTAGTACACATCACCAACTCTCTATAGGGACACAGTGCTTGGTAACACCCACTGTCTGTGTAGTACACATCACCAACCCTCTATAGGGACACAGTGCTCGGTAACACCCACTGTCTGTGTGGTACACATCACCAACCCGCTATAGGGACACAGTGCTTGGTAACACCCACTGTCTGTGTGGTACACATCACCAACCCTCTATAGGGACACAGTGCTCGGTAACACCCACTGTCTGTGTAGAACACATCACCAACCCTCTGTAGGGAAACAGTGCTTGGTAACACCCACTGTCTGTGTAGTAGACATCACCAACTCTCTATAGGGACACAGAGCTTGGTAACGCCCACTGTCTGTGTGGTACACATCACCAACCCTCTATAGGGATGCAGTGCTTGGTAACGCCCACTGTCTGTGTCGTACACATCACCAACCCTCTATAGGGAAACAGTGCTCGGCAATGCCCACTGTCTGTGTAGTACACATCACTAACCATCTATAGGGATGCAATAAATTTTGTTGCGATAAGCCGAATCAGCCAGTAGGTGATAGTCATGATGAAGCACACCGGATTCTAAAGAATCTTTTAAAGGGCTTTCAGACAAAACTCGGGCATCATGAACGGATCCAGCATGCCCAGCAAAGACACAGATGAATCATAGTTTGTGGTCACAAACAGCCATAACCTTCATTCTCGCATCTCCTTTTCTATTAATATAACATGCACAAAATGGTTGAGAGGGAGCTTTTATATTTAAGTACCATCACAAGCACCCACTACACCAGGAAAACCAGTCTTGGCATGAACACACTCGGCACAAGCCCGTTGCTGTTCTGCAGTCGGAAATGTGATGATATCGGTGCCCAGTTGTTGCAATGCTGTACAGGTGGATAAAAAAATCATATGCAGGCTGCCTTTACTCAAGTCGAATCTGTCAGCCACACCCCTAAAAGACTCCATATTTCCCAGCAACCATAATTTAGCTAAAACTCTTTTCTCCAAAGTTCCAGTGATCCAATTGCAGAATGGGGCCAGGCATCCACAAAGCAGCTATATGAATAAAAGAAGACAATATAAAAATATTAGCATGCCATATATAACAATGAACAACTTTATTTGGACTTTTTTACTAGGTTACAATGGCCCATGACTTCATATTAAATGAGACATTTACATCGAGTTTTTTCATAAAGGGTTTTTTCATAAAGTCCTTACTAGTAAAGATATTCTCGAAAAGATACCTGTCTATCGTGTCATGACATCAAGTGAGGCAGTGGGTACAAACAAGGGGATGTTTTGGTTAACAAAAACTGAATAAATAGGGAATTCCACCACAAAATGGGAAGGAATAGGAATTTTGTATAGGAGCAAATGTACCAAAATATTGTTAAATGAGCATAGTAATCGGAAACAAACCATTGACAAATTTAGAATAACACAGAATAAAGACTATCGTACGAATAAAATACATTTTTTGTTTTAAGAAGGCCTCCCAACATCCCTTATAGCCATCCATATCGACCACTGTATTTAGACCATGCATTGGAAAAGAATTAGGCAAAATTGGTTTCTGATAATCCAAAACCCTGTTTAATAGCCACAAGCCAATTATTTTCCCTATGGTATAGGTTCAATGTTGTGGAAAGGTTTCAATGTTCCGATGTGACCGATGTAAAGAAATCATCAGAAATGTGTCCCTTTTGGGAATTGGCTATTTTCAGGTTGCATCTGGGTTTTTAGACAAAATTTCAGATTGGATTTCTTTTTAGCCCCTGTAAGTACATGCACCCCTACATTTGTGCTGACTAAGTTGCATTTCCTTGGTAAATTATTTGGGAGGGGGACGAGAGGTGAACACTGACCAACTGGAGCTGGGCACTTCTCTCTTGATGCATAAAAATATGGGGTTGCGTGATGACGCTATCCCAAAAATATTATAAGTTCACTCCTGTTTGTCATTTTGATTATAGTAACACTAGTGAGTACCAGTGGGGTGCTCCTGGATAGAATATAAGTCATGTGAGTTCAATCTGAAATGAAGCTTGGAATGCTTCTTAGGTCTACTGATGCGAGAATAAAAGTAACATAAAAATGCCTATATTAAACATAATCAATAGCATACGTTCACATTTTATGAGTCGTGCAGTCACTAATTGTTGTAACCTCCAAACATTTGAAATCACAATCCAGGTTTGAGACTGGGATTAAAATAGCATGATGCTACAGGAACTAAGTGTGGTTCTGAAGAAAAGCAAAGAAACAAGGTAGCATACCTACATTTCCTTATTTTACTGTGCCACAGACACACAATATGCTTTATAGCAACACATCCTGAACAAATAGTGTGCAACGGGTCACAAGATTAAGTGACAAAAATAGGGAACCAAAATTCTAACTCAGGAAAATAGGGCTAAATGCAGCCACATGGTAACAGTAGTACACTTAACGGGCCTGCAGTCTACTTATTTGAAACAAAATTGATTTATTTTTAGTTGTTTTAATTTACCTCAACTGTACCTCTTCCCATCCTGAAATGAGTTTTGAAGGTATCGCCTGGATACATCGGAATAATGTCTTCCACGTAATTTTCAATCCTAGTTGGTCCATTGCTGCAATGTTATAATAGATATGGTTAAAACAAAAGTTATGAACCAAACAAAGTTAAAGCCATGTTGCTGTGATCATAAAATGGCCACACAGAACAGTGGCATTGACACAGAGGTTATATAACAACAAACGTTTGTGTCTTATGCTAAACATAATTTTGTTAAAGAATTTATTACCAGTAATTGTGGATCCTATGTCCCTGGTTTCTTTACGTTGTGTCAGCAGCACAGCCCATATTCATAATAATTCTATGTCTTACCTAACACCAACTTTACATCAGAACATAAGGGATATATATATTAGGCGTTTTTTGCAAAAAGACCTTCAGTTGTACTTTTTTTTTTTAGTAATGCAGGAGCTGAGAAAACAAGTAAAAAACTAAGCTAATTAAGGCACTGTATGTACAATGATGTGAAACAACTTTCATTACCATACATTTGTTTTGTAAGACTATCTGGCATTTTAATTTTTCTGCCAAGTCTCTACCATAGCATGGCCCCAGTCCCAGATTTTGAAGGTCCATATGATCTCGGAAACACTTAGGAGTTGAAATTGAAGCCAAAACGTTTGCATGTTTCATTATACATATTGACGTAAAAATGTCACTTCCACACCCCCAGCATTGTCACAAAAGAAATTTAATAGAATTGTAACATAAAAACACTAAAAGCTGAATCAACTGGCATGGCTTCAACGTGAACCAATAACGAATAGCTTCACAGTCAAACCAGAATTAATCCAACAAGGAATTTTCTATTCTAAACACGGTTTTACACCATTTGTAAACAAAGTTGAAAAGTCCAGATGCGCTTGTGCACCCAGCAGCAGGAAGTGCATGCTATGGTGGCCGCCATTTTTTAGGCGGCCGACAGCTAAATACCGTTCAGACTAGCGTGATGTCAGGGCCGTCTCCAAGGCGCCTCCGAGACGGACCCTGAACGCTGCCCTGGCAACGGCAACCCCAGCCTGCAGTGTGACGTCATTTTGATATCGTCCTCATGTCCCTTTTTATTCCAATAGCATTTTATTCCAACTGTGTAGGCGCGTAGGTGTGTGGGTGTGAGTGCGTGTGGTGTGAGAGTGTGGGGGTGTAGGGGTGTGAAGGTGTAAGGTGTGAGGGTATGTGTGTGAGGTGTGAGGTGTGAGGTAAGGTGTGAGGTGTGAGGTGTGAGGTGTGAGGTGTGAGGTGTGAGGTGTGCGGTGTGAGGTGTGAGGTGTGAGGTGTGAGGTGTGAGGTGTGCGGTGTGAGGTGTGAGGTGTGAGGTGTGAGGTGTGAGGTGTGCGGTGTGAGGTGTGCGGTGTGAGGTATGAGGTGTGCGGTGTGAGGTGTGCGGTGTGAGGTGTGCGGTGTGAGGTGTGCGGTGTGAGGTGTGAGGGGGTGGGTGGTGTATGGTGTGTTGTGTAAGAAGGTGCGGTATGGGTATTTGAGGCGTGGGATGCAAGCATAGAGATATAAGTGGGTGTGGGTGTGGGTGTGAGGGTCAGGTGTGTTACGGCGCTTTAAATGTGATTTACTTATTATTAATTACTTATCAGTTGTTACATTTATTCATCAAAAACGACGACATCAATTATTCAAACAACTGCACTATTGGAACTTTGCGATGTATATATGTGAAGGTTTCATCTGCAAGTTGTCACTTCCTACAGACCACCTGAACCACTTTCAGTTTCACTGTTGTCGCTTTGACAATTAGCAGAGTTGGTGAAGGCTCCGTCACGTGTGTCGGGTGCCACACAGCCCGTTAGTCCGAGCCCATCATTCTGCCCCCAACGGACCGGTGTGCGGGCAGGATCGGCCGTGGTCGGACGTCGGGCCGCTAGCAACTCACCACACGGAAGGGCCAGCATGAGCCACATGGCAGAGGGTTGTCAGATTGATTACCCACGTGGCACAGGGTGGTAATAATTGTTGGGCTCTCACACGCTTTGCAGACGTATGGAGTGAACCACTAATAGTTATTTGAGCTGTTAAGATGGAGAGTGTTACAATGTGTGTGTGTGGTTTGTGACGGTGGTGGTGGTGGTGTTAGTAAGTTGGCCCCGCCTCACCGCGCTGCACACCTCTGCTGTAAGTGTGAAGGCTGATGACGCGCGGTGCTGAGGGCGACAGACTGCACCCCTATGTGTAATCAACGCGCCCCAATGTCACCGGACACACGCACCGCAGTCCGACCTACCACCCGCACCGCGCACACACCACACCCACACTCAGACCCACCCACACGCACCGCACTCCAACCTGCCACCCGCACCGCGCACTCACCACACCCACATGCACCACACTCCAACCGACCACCCGCACTGCGCGCACACCACACCCACACCCACACAATCACCCACATGCACCGCACTCCAACCTGCCACCCGCACCGCACACACACCACACCCACACACTCACACTCACACCCACCCACATGCACCACACTCCAACCTACCACCCGCACCGCGCACACACCACACCCACAATCACACCCACCCACACACACCGCACTCCAACCTGCCACCCACACCGTGCACACACCACACCCACACTCACACCCACCCACACACACCGCACTCCAACCTGCCACCCGCACCGCGCACTCACCACACCCACACACACGCACTCACACCCACCCACACGCACCGCACTCCAACCTACCACCCGCACCGCGCACACACCACACCCACAATCACACCCACCCACAGACACCGCACTCCAACCTGCCACCCGCACCGCGCACACACCACACCCACACACCGACCCACACGCACGGCACTCCAACCTGCCACCCGCACCGCGCACTCACCACACCCACACCCATGCACTCACACCCACCCACACGCACCACACTCCAACCTGCCACCCACACCGCGCACACACCACACCCACAATCACACCCACCCACACGTACCGCACTCCAACCTGCCACCCGCACCGCGCACTCACCACACCCACACACATGCACTCACACCCACCCACACGCACCGCACTCCAACCTGCCACCCGCACCGCGCACACACCACACCCACAATCACACCCACCCACACACACCGCACTCCAACCTGCCACCCGCACCGCGCACTCACCACACCCACACACACGCACTCACACCCACCCACATGCATCACACTCCAACCTGCCACCCCCACCGCGCACTCACCACACCCACACACACACACTCACACCCACCCACACGCACCGCACTCCAACCTGCCACCCGCACCGCGCACACACCACACCCACAATCACACCCACCCACACGCACCGCACTCCAACCTGGCACCCGCACCGCGCACAAACCAAACCCACACACCGACCCACACACTCACCCACACGCACCGCACTCCAACCTGCCACCCGCACCACGCACTCACCACACCCACACACACGCACTCACACCCACCAACACGCACCACACTCCAACCTACCACCCGCACCACGCGCACACCACACCCACACCCACACACTCACCCACATGCACCGCACTCCAACCTGCCACCCACACCGCGCACACACCACACCCACACACTCACACTCACACCCACCCACATGCACCACACTCCAACCTACCACCCACACCGCGCACTCACCACACCCACACACACGCACTCACACCCACCCACATGCACCGCACTCCAACCTGCCACCCGCACCGCGCACTCACCACACCCACACACCCACCCACACACACCACACTCCAACCTGCCACCTGCACTGCGCACTCATCACACCCACACACTCACACTCACACCCACCCACATGCACCACACTCCAACCTACCACCCGCACCGAACGCACACCACACCCACACCCACACACTCACCCACATGCACCGCACTCCAACCTGCCACCCGCACCACACACACACCACACCCACACACTCACACTCACACCCACCCACATGCACCACACTCCAACCTACCACCCACACTGTGCGCACACCACACCCACACACACACACCCACCCACACGCACCGCACTCCAACCTGCCACCCGCACCATGCACACACCACACGCACACACCCACCCACACGCACTGCACTCCAACCTGCCACCCGCACCGTGCACTCACCACACCCACACACACACACTCACCCACATGCACCGCACTCCAACCTGCCACCCACACCGCACACACACCACACCCACACCCACACACTCACACCCACCCACACGCACCACACTCCAACCTGCCACTCACACCGTGCACACACCACACACACACACTCACACCCACCACACTCCAACCTGCCACCCGCACCGCGCACACACCACACCCACACTCACACCCACCCACACGCACCACACTCCAACCTGCCACCCGCACCGCGCACTCACCACACCCACACACTCACACTCACACCCACCCACATGCACCACACTCCAACCTACCACCCGCACACTGCACGCACACCACACCCACACGCACCGCACTCCAACCTGCCACCCACACCGCACACACACCACACCCACACACTCACACCCACCCACACGCACCGCACTCCAACCTACCACCCGCACCGCACGCACACCACACCCACACACACACTCACACCCACCCCCACACACCGCACTCCCATCCCCACACCGCACTCCAACCTACACAACCCCCCCCACACACCACACTACCCCCCACCCCCACGCACACGCACACCCACACACCCACCACACCCACACACACCACACTCCACACCCCCCACACTCACCACCACCACACCCACCCACACACCACACCACCCCCACCTCACCCACACCCACCCATACCCACACCCACACACACCACACCCACCCTACCCACACACCCCACACCCACACCCACCACACACACACCGCACTCCCACCCACCACCCGCGACTTGGCACAAACACACACCGCTCGCCAAGACTCACACCCACACCCACACCTACACCCACCTCCACACCCACACCCACACCCACACTCACATACCCACACCCACAACCACACTCGCACCAGCACACACTCACCCACCCACCCACCCACACCCACACCCACGCCCACACCCACACCCACACCCACGCCCATGCCCACACCAGCACACACTCACCCACACACACATGCACACGCTTACCCCACCCACGCCCACGCCCACGCCCACACCCATACCCACGCCCACACCCACACCCAACCCACACCCACACCCACACCCACGCCAACACCCACACCCACACCCATACCCACACCCACACCCACACCCACATCCACGCCAACACCCACACCCACACACACACACACACACTCACTCACTCACCCCCACCCACGCCGCATCCACTGCCCGCACTCTGCCCGCACTCTGCCCGCACTACGCCCGCCACGCACGCTTCCGGGTACACGCTAGAGCGACATACAGGAAACAATAAATGTGTTGTGTGGTGCTGGTCGTGCTGGTGGTGCTGGTGGTGCTGGTGGTGCTGGTGGTGCTGGTGGTGCTGGTGGTGCTGGTGGTGCTGGTGGTGCTGGTGGTGCTGGTGGTGCTGGTGTGCTGGTGGTGCTGGTGGTGCTGGTGGTGATGGTGGTGCTGGTGGTGCTGGTGGTGCTGGGTGTGCTGGTGGTGCTGGTGGTGCTGGTGGTGCTGGTGGTGCTGGTGGTGCTGGTGGTGCTGGTGGTGCTGGTGGTGCTGGTGGTGCTGGTGGTGCTGGTGGTGCTGGTGGTTCCGGTGGTGCTGGTGGGGGAAAAGGAAGGGGTTGGAACATGAGGGATCGGTGGTAGGATATGGGTACGAAGCATAAAAAATGATATCGATAATGACAACCACAATAATGATGATAATAAATTACGATAATAATAATTATTATTATAAATATATTTTACAATGTTCCGCGCTTCCAAAATTTATATATATATAGATATGTGTGTGTATATATATGTATATATATATATATATATATATATATGTATATATACAGATGGCGGTGGTTGTAATGTAGGTTGTAGTACTAGTAGAGGAAGGGGGCTTGCCTCAAAGGGCGGTTCTGAGAAGTAAGAAATGACGATCACCTTTTTTCAAATGTATATCGACGTAATGGATTAGACAGCACATACACATAGAAGCCCATCTGTGCACACAGAGACGGTGTAGCACCACAGCGCCCGAGCAAAGTACTCACGCTTCTTTGTAGGGCAGTGCTTGCACACAATGCCATACCATTGCCAAACTGGTGAGGTTTAGTTGTGTGTCGGTATACCAAAGACAATTTAATTGTATTTGGTTATACGCATAATGATAACCGTAATTTGATGTCACAACTAGCCTCACGACTCGACACAAGGCCCTCGCAAATTAACTATTATACGAAATAAAGCCGCCTTTGAGACTACAGGATATAATGTTATACAGACGAAAGGAACCATTCGACGCGTGTTGCCGACCGTTTTCATCGAGTTCGCGTTTAATCAGTTGTGGGTGTCCGGTGTAGGGTTCTATGACAACAACAGATACGACAAGTGGCGTTACATTGTTGCCGGCGCTTTGTTACGGCGCCATGTTGGATGCGCGTCACGTGACACCAACAGGTCGGGCCGTTATCGGCGCTATCGGCGTGTTGTGTCTGGGCTGACGGAGATAACAGCCCAACCACTGCCCCGCCTCGTGACGACACATCGGGCCGTGTGGGCGGCATGGGCGGCATCTTCTGGCGGGCACCGGGGCACGAGTGGGGAGACGGCTCCCGGCATCACCCGCCGGGCGCCGGTGTAGTAAGTTTAAAACACTACCCGACAAAAACACTACGGTAGTGCTTTCAACCTAGGTTCAAAACACTACGGTAGGGCTTTCAACCTAGTTGAAGGTAGGTTCAAAACACTACTGTGGCCATGCTCAAAACACTATCCTTAAGTTCAAAACACTACCTTTAAGTTCAAAATACTACTCTAATTTTCTTTTAATAATTGCTGCGTATGCAGTAGGGTGGGGGTGTATTCAATGAGGTGGTGCAGTATGCAGTAAGGTGGGGGTGTATTCAATGAGGTGGTGCAGTATGCAGTAGGGTGGGGGTGTATTCAATGAGGTGGTGCAGTATGCAGTAGGGTGGGGGTGTATTCAATGAGGTGGTGCATTATGCAGTAGGGTGGGGGTGTATTCAATGAGGTGGTGCAGTATGCAGTAGGGTGGGGGTGTATTCAATGAGGTGGTGCAGTATGCAGTAGGGTGGGGGTGTATTCAATGAGGTGGTGCAGTATGCAGTAGGGTGGGGAAGTGTGCAGTAGGGTGGGGAAGTATGTAGTCGGGTGGGACATTAGGGGTTATTGTGGTTAGTTGTTGTTTTATGTCCTAGCAACATCTAAGGTCATATCAGGATGGGTACCGACTTGTGACAATGCACACTCATGGTGACTTTATAGTGCTGCCCCACTGGGAAATCAGGCCACTGGTACCATGACCAGATAACCTACTCAGTCACCTTATCCTGACACTGAGCTAACCAGTCCTCACCCTATGCTATTATTAATGCTGAGCACCAGGCTAGGAAGCGACAAGTATCAAGTTGATAAGTCATTGGTTTGACTCGACTGGAAACCGAACTCCCGCCCTTCCGCATGCGAGGCCCACGCTCTACCTATTAGTCCACCGCGCCCGGTGTTGCAGTAGGCAGTAGGATGGGGATGTATGCAATAAGGTGGGGAAGTATGCAGTATACAGTATAACCCCGTTAAACTAAACTTGAAGGGACCCTAGAAATTTGTTTGGATTAACCGATCATTAGTTTATCCGAGCTTTGGCTTCCACTTTGACTTGGCGGGGAGGGTGGGAAATTGGGGATGGGTGAGAAACGGGGCGGGGTGGGAGTTGGAGAGTGTGAGATGGAAGTGGGGTTGGAAATTGGGGTGGTGTGGGGTTTGGGGGGGGGGGGTGGAGGTGCGTAGAAGATAGGAGTGGGTGGGAGATGGTGGTGGGGTAGGATTTGGTGGTGGGGTGCGTGGGAGTTAGGGTGCATGGCAGATGGTGGTGGGGGTGGGTGGAAGATGGGGGTGGGGGTGGATGGGAGATGGTGGTGGGGGTGGATGGGAGACGGGCGTGGGGGTGGATGGGAGATGGTGGTGGGGGTGGATGGGAGATGGTGGTGGGGGTGGATGGGAGATGGGGGTGGGGGTGGATGGGAGATGGTGGTGGGGGTGGATGGGAGATGGGGGTGGGGGTGGGGTGGGAGATGGTGGTGGGGTGGATGGGAGATGGTGGTGGGGGTGGGTGGGAGATGATGGGTGGGGTGGGTGGGAGATGGTGGTGGGGGTGGGTGGGAGATGGTGGGTGGGGGGTGGTGGGGGGAGGGGGGTGGGGGTGGATGGGAGATGGTGGTGGGGTGGGTGGGAGATGGTGGTGGGGGTGGGTGGGAGATGGTGGTGGGGGTGGGTGGGAGAAGGGGGTGGGGGTGGGTGGGGAGTGGTGGTGGGGTGGATGGGAGATGGTGGTGGGGGTGGATGGGAGATGGTGGGGGGGTGGGTGGGAGGTGGTGGTGGGTGGTGGGTGGGAGACGGGGGTGGGGGTGGGTGGGAGATGGTGGTGGGGTGGGTGGGAGATGGTGGTGGGTGGTGGGAGATGGGGGTGGGGGTGGATGGGAGATGGGGGTGGGGTGGGTGGGAGATGGTGGTGGGTGGATGGGAGATGGTGGTGGGGGTGGATGGGAGATGGTGGTGGGGGTGGGTGGGAGATGGTGGTGGGGTGGGTGGGGAGATGGGGGTGGGGGTGGAGTGGGAGATGGGTGGTGGGGGTGGGTGGGAGATGGTGGGTGGGGGTGGGTTGGAGATGGTGGTGGGTGGATGGGAGATGGTGGTGGGGTGGGTGGGAGATGGTGGTGGGGTGGGTGGGAGATGGTGGTGGGGTGGGTGGGAGATGGTGGTGGGGTGGGTGGGAGACGGATGTGTGAGGTGGGGGTGGATGGGAGACGGGCGTGGGGGTGGATGGGAGATGGTGGTGGGGGTGGGTGGGAGATGGTGGTGGGGTGGGTGGGAGAGGGGGTGGGGGTGGGTGGGAGATGGTGGTGGGGTGGGTGGGAGATGGTGGTGGGGTGGGTGGGAGATGGTGGGTGGGGGTGGGGGGAGATGGTGGGGGGGTGGGTGGGAGGTGGGAGATGGTGGTGGGGTGGGTGGGAGATGGTGGTGGGGGTGGGTGGGAAATGGTGGTGGGGTGGGTGGGAGATGGTGGTGGATGGATGGGAGATGGTGGTGGGGTGGGTGGGAGATGGTGGTGGGGTGGGTGGGAGACGGATGTGTGAGGTGGGGGTGGATGGGAGACGGGCGTGGGGGTCAGTGGGAGGAGTCTCATATGACCTTATGAAACATGAATGTTTGGTTTAACCGTACCGGAAGTGGCCTGGGGTCCGAAATGTTGTTTGGATTAACAGATGATTTGGATTAACCCACTTTGGTTTAACCAACTTTTTTTTATATGATAACTGTTAGTATTTTGCCGGGCTGCCGAAAAAAGTTTGGATTAACCGATCTTTTGGTGTAACCGAGCTTGGTTTAACAGGGTTATACTGTATTGTTATATTGCATCCATGTTTATGCCAAATTGTTCTATTAATTATTGTTTTAATCAGAATTTTGCACTGCGCATATCGGCAAACTCAATGGCTGTTCACATTTGTTTTGCTGTCAACGCCGTTTTCAGAGCATGCGCAATCCGAATTACGAACTCGTCTATATGTGCTTCAATCGCTGCAGCACCATCAGCGTATACTAATATGTGGTGCAGACGCCCCACCACCATCAGCATATACTAATAATAGGTGGTGCAGCTGCCGCAGCACTATCAGCATATCCTACTAGTACTAGTGTGTGCGTCCTGATATGACCTTAGATGTTGCCAGGACGCCAAACTCCCAACAACCAAATCAACCAGTACATGCTTCAAACGCAATAGAACAAACAGTCAGCGTATGCCAATATGTACCATGATCAGTAGGTTACATTTTGCGGCACTACAGCCCCATCTTTTATCTATACAGCCCCCACTCACGTATCATGATAGTGTTTTGAACTTTGCGTAGTGTTTTAAATGTTCGTAGGAGTAGTGTTTTGAACTTAAGAGTTGTGTTTTAATGAGATTAGACTGCATAGCATCACTTTACCGTTACATAAATCGGACCGGATGAACTATAATTATCTGTCAAACGTGGCTTTTCAACCCGCCTGGCTTCACCGGCAGGGTGTGGCTCTGAGTGAGGTGCGGGATGACCCGGCGTGAGTAGTATAGGAAAGAGGCGGGGCACGTCGGGTGTCGGTCACGTCACGGACAATGCCCGGATACCAACTGGTCCATGAATGTGAGGGTGCGTCCATGAATGTGAAGGTGCGTCCATGAATGTGAGGGTGCGTCCATGAATGTGAGGGTGTGTCCATGAATGTGATGGTGCATCCATGAATGTGAGGGTGCGTCCATGAATGTGAGGGTGTGTCCATGAATGTGAAGGTGCGTCCATGAATGTGAGGGTGCGTCCATGAATGTGAGGGTGCGTCCATGAATGTGAGGGTGCGTCATGAATGTGAGGGTGCGTCCATGAATGTGAAGGTGCATCCATGAATGTGAGGGTGCGTCCATGAATGTGAGGGTGTGTCCATGAATGTGAGGGTGCGTCCATGAATGTGAGGGTGCATCCATGAATGTGAAGGTTCGTCCATGAATGTGAGGGTGCGTCCATGAAGTGGTGGAGGGTGCGTCCATGAATGTGAGGGTGCGTCCATGAATGTGAGGGTGCATCCATGAATGTGAGGGTGCGTCCATGAATGTGCGAGAGGTGCATCCATGAATGTGAGGGTGCGTCCATGAATGTGAGGGTGCGTCCATGAATGTGAGGGTGCGTCCATGAATGTGAGGGTGCGTCCATGAATGTGAGGGTGCATCCATGAATGTGAGGGTGCGTCCATGAATGTGAGGGTGCGTCCATGAATGTGAGGGTGCGTCCATGAATGTGAGGGTGCGTCCATGAATGTGAGGGTGCGTCCTGTAACACCAGAACAAGCTCCTGACGTCGACGTTTGCGCCGCGTCTCTATGTCACATGTGTTACACAAAATTAGGAGATTTCTTTTTTTGTGGGGAGATGAGAGAAGCTGTTAGTGCGCTCTTCGCACACGAGGGGGCGCGTCGGCCGCCAGACCCGCATCGCCTGCTCACCTCCCGCACACGATCCCAGCAATTAGGCACGAGCCGAGACCCAGCGACAGGGGGGTCAACGACCTATTCGGCACAGTTCTCAATAGCCAGTTTGCAACTATGTTTCAGGCAGATAAAAGAGGCATCTGTCACAGAAAAAGGACCCATCTTCGAAAATGGTTGCTTGTCATTAAAGCGTTGGCCTGCTCCTGTCTCACTGTGCAAGTCGCATTTCACATATGATTTACTGAACCGATGTCCCATCTTGCCATTATTTTGCAGTCTGAATATTGTCTTTTAAATAGTAAATAAATATTATCTCAAATCGGTATTAATTTAGTGCGCGTGTTACTTATACGGGTTAGTGAGAGATGTACATATATATTTGCGCCTTTCTTGTTCTTATTGTTGGATATGTTAGCCTACATTTAACTGGGGACGGATCATAACTAGCAGAGTCTCACTCAAAGATGACTACAGATCATCGTCATTTAAAGAAAAGCTGTGCAGCGGAGAACGCCGTGAAACGCACACAAGTCACGCCGTGAAACACACACAAGTCACGCCGTGAAATGCACACAAGTCACGCCGTGAAATGCACACAAGTCACGCCGTGAAACACACACAAGTCACGCCATGAAACGCACACAAGTCACGCCATGAAACGCACACAAGTCATGCCATGAAACACACACAAGTCACGCCGTGAAACGCACACAAGGCACGCCGTGAAACACACACAAGTCACGCCGTGAAATGCACACAAGTCATGCCGTGAAATGCACACAAGTCATGCCGTGAAACACACACAAGTCACGCCGTGAAATGCACACAAGTCACGCCGTGAAACACACACAAGTCACGCCATGAAACGCACACAAGTCACGCCATGAAACACACACAAGTCATGCCGTGAAATGCACACAAGTCACGCCGTGAAACGCACACAAGTCACGCCGTGAAACACCCACAAGTCATGGTGTGAAATGCATACAAGTCACGCCGTGAAACACACACAAGTCACACCATGAAACGCACACAAGTCATGCCGTGAAACACACACAAGTCATGGTGTGAAACGCACACAAGTCACACCGTGAAACACACACAAGTCACGCCGTGAAATGCACACAAGTCACGCCGTGAAACACACACAAGTCACGCCGTGAAATGCACACAAGTCACGCCGTGAAACACACACAAGTCACGCCATGAAACGCACACAAGTCACGCCATGAAACACACACAAGTCATGCCATGAAACACACACAAGTCACGCCGTGAAACGCACACAAGTCACGCCGTGAAACACACACAAGTCATGGTGTGAAACGCATACAAGTCACGCCGTGAAACGCACACAAGTCACGCCATGAAACACACACAAGTCACGCCGTGAAACGCACACAAGTCATGCCGTGAAACACACACAAGTCACGCCGTGAAATGCACACAAGTCACGCCGTGAAACACACACAAGTCAAGCCATGAAACGCACACAAGTCACGCATGAAACGCACACAAGTCATGCCATGAAACACACACAAGTCACGCCGTGAAACGCACACAAGTCACGCCGTGAAACACACACAAGTCACGCCGTGAAATGCACACAAGTCATGCCGTGAAATGCACACAAGTCACGCCGTGAAACCCACACAAGTCACGCCGTGAAACGCACACAAGTCACACCGTGAAACGCACACAAGTCATGCCATGAAACACACACAAGTCACGCCGTGAAACGCACACAAGTCACGCCGTGAAACACACACAAGTCATGGCGTGAAACGCATACAAGTCACGCCGTGAAACGCACACAAGTCACGCCATGAAACGCACACAAGTCACACTGTGAAACACACACAAGTCATGCCGTGAAACGCACACAAGTCACACCGTGAAACGCACACAAGTCATGGCAAGAAACGCACACAAGTCACGCCGTGAAACACACACAAGTCACGCTGTGAAACACACACAAGTCACACCGTGAAATGCACACAAGTCATGCTGTGAAACACACACACGTCACACCGTGAAACACACACAAGTCATGCTGTGAAACACACACAAGTCATGCCGTGAAACGCACACAAGTCACGCCATGAAACGCACACAAGTCATGCCGTGAAACACACACAAGTCATGCCATGCAACGCATACAAGTCACGCCGTGAAGCACACACAAGTCATGCCGTGAAACGCACATAAGTCACGCCCTGCCCAGCGCCTTGTGAGATTTACACGTGATCTGTGCAGTCTGTACGCAGGCGCACTCACCGCGATGCCCGCCCACCCAGACTATGCACCCACACCCACACCCACATCACAACCCCCACACCCACACCCACGCCCACACCCTAACCCCTCCTCAACCCCACCCCTCCCCACACCCTAACCTCCACCTCACCCCCACCCCCAGAACCACACCGCAACCCCCACCTCACCCCCACCCGCAGACCGCCCCACTCACCAGCATTACGAGGTTCCCTGACGGTCCGCGCCCACACGACTCGCGGTAACGAGGTGCACCGCATTCAGCGGGTTGGATTAGCGGGTGAGGCGCGAGAAAGGACCTCAGTTTGGGAGTAGGAGGGGGTCGGGGGGGGGGGACATATGGGTACGGTGCTAGGCCGCCTTTAGTTTTACAATATTTCTTAATTGGCGACCGGAAAGGAAATTTAACACATCTGATTCCAGTGATATTTCCAGTCGTTATTTATTTCTACCCGATTTGCCGGGTGCTCTGTGTTGCACATGAAATGATTACCCCCGCGCTAAGGTCCCCCCACCCCTCCTCTGTTCAGCATCCCTGCTCTATATAGGTTACCAGACTCTGAACACCCCTCCCTCCCAAATCTGCACGTTTCGTGTTGTGTTGGCGGGTTTACCATGAGTACTTTTACAGTTGTGATGAATATTGCATTCATTTCGCTATATGCTTCTTTAAAAAAAAAAAAAGACAAACAAAAACAATCCATGTACACACGAAAACATGTAGATCTGACAATGACATACGGACACATATATTAATATCTATATATCCACCCCACGTCTATATGTTAAGGCTGAAAGATAAATCACACCTACCATCGCCTCCACACGCCCACACCTACACCCTCACACACCCCCACACTCACACACCAGCACACCCCACCCACACCCACACCCACACACCCACATACATACACACCCACACACCCCGCCCGCCCGCCCGCCCGCCCGCCCGCCCGCCCGCCCTACCCGCATTACTCCCCCCCCCCCCCCCAACTGCGACACTATCTGATCGCACTCCCTGCCCCCTTCCCTCCCTACCCAAGCACCATACTCAACCACACTCAGGCCTAACTACCACCTCCCACACAACCTGGTAATCACCGCATGGTCTACAAACTCACTTAACTGCACTATCGCATCATGTCATCTTCGTGCAGCTCGCTACGGTTCATATCTGGTCGCATATATGAATGGTCAGAATAGACGACTTTGTAATTCCACTTGCACATGCGCTGCAATGAAAACGAGATAAATGGGGGAGCGTAGTTATACACTACAACATTTTTATACAATTTCTTCTACTTTACAGGCAAAAACTATACTTGGATACAATTCTTTAAATTATTTCTACCGCCGCATACAACAGCAGCTTGCAAATACCAGTCACACGCGCAAAGGAGGAGCAGTTGCGTGAAGAATTTCAGCATTGGTTTCAAGGTGAGTGTGATTCGGGAAATTATTCAGCTGAAACTGGACAGATAGAAGCATGGAGTAAATTTATGGCACAGAATCTTGATTTTAATAGAGAAGAAAATGAAGAACGTTTGTCTAATGTAAGGGAACATACAGAATTAAAAGAAGATAGGGAAGAACGTAGAGAAGCACGTGAGATTCTGCAAGTTGAGCATAAGCAGCGAGAGGTACGTAATAGATCTTTGAAAGTGTACGGTAAGTCTGTATCCCTATTGGACGGGTCGGACAGGGGAGTGTTGCGCAACTGGATAGATTTAATAGAACGTATTGGGACTCTGGCTGATGTTTCAGACTTGGATATAATCCGCTTTGCTTTGTCAAATGCAACTGGTACATTGCATGAAGTTCTCTTTACTGCTTTTCAACATAAAGGTGCTAAGTCCTGGGAAGAAATAAAAGAAGTAATAGCTTCGACTCTACTAACGGCAGATGAAAGTAGTCATTTAAAAGGGATAGTAATTACTATGAAGCAAAATGAAGGAGAGACAGTAGCTGCATACTGTCAGCAGTTCAAAACTGCTGCAGCTAAAGGTTGGAATTTTCCTTCTGCAGTCTTTGGTACTGATACCTTCGAGATACTCCTTTCTAGAATTCTTGACTCCTTACTTGATGATAATACCAAGTGGTATGTGGAGACAAAACGTCTTAAAACTCTTGAAGAAGTCTTTGAAATGTTGATACTTAGTGATAGGTCTGTTATTAGGCAGCAGAGACGTGCTAAATCACACCTTGGTAATTTAGCTATTTGTGAGCAAATGGATAGTCTAAATAGTTCTTCTTTAGATTTGTCCAAGTCTTTCTTTTCTCAAAGAGGTTCTAAATCCTCTAGTTCAGATAGTCAGGTTCTGAAAACGATTCAGGGTGAGATTAAGTCTCTAAGAAAATGCGTAGATAACTTGTCGTTGGGCAGTGGTATTTCAGAGCATTGAGCAATTCACGTTGTGAATGCTGCGACGCCTTCTCATGTCAGTTCTTATAACCATGGCGTAAGTGTTGATTCGCCGCATGTGAACCTAGGGCTGCCCGTCGGGGTAGACAATGCTTCTAAAAATAGGCATACTTCAGTCGCACAGCACAGCTAGGCATGCGCTGTCAACACAACAGCAGGGAGGCAATATACACCTTCACCGGTTGTGCAGACGCAGACATTACCGACTAGAACGTCACATGCGTATCCACAGTCGAGGCCATTACCGGTTGCACCTGGTATCGTAATTGCTGCAGATCATTCTGGTCCTTACCCAGTTAGTACTAGTGGAAATAGATATTTATTGTCTATTATTGATCATTGTAGTGGTTGGGTAGAATATAAGTCATTGCCAGATAAGTCATTGAAAGTTGTTCATGATTATATATTCAATGATTGTATTCCTCTCCATTCAATTCCTTGCATGTTTATTTCTGATAATGGGTTAGAATTTAAAAATAGAATGATTATGGATCATTTTAAAGAACTTGGAGTAGAAGTAAGACATACGACACCATATCATCCACAGTCTAATGGAATGGTGGAACATTACCATAGAACACTAAAAAGCATTTTGAGGAAATTAGTAAATTCTCGTGCTAGTTTATGGGAAAGTTCTTTACCTGATGTGATATATCCATATCGCACTGTACCTTCTGATAGTACAGGTTTTTCACCTTTCTTTCTAACTTATGGTAGCCATCCAGATACTAAACATAGTTCTTTACTGTATCGTTCTACAGGTACAATGGATTCAAACTTAGCTTATCGAATAGATTATTTGTCTATTGCTTTAAGTAAGGCAGTTGATAATCGACGGGAAAGTTGAAAATATAATATTTCTCGTCTGGATAAGAAGGCAAATGCAATTAAATTAAATCTGGGTGTTAAAGTTGTTTTATTAGTCAATGAATCTGGACCTTTGGAGAGAAAATACGATCCAGGATACAGAGTAGTTAGATCATGGGGTTCAGTAGTGACCGTGGTAGGGCCTAAGAACGATTAAAACAAATTTAATCGAGAAAAGGTTTGAATAGTTGATTCTAAAATTATTTGGGATGATTTGGCACCTAGATTAACTCATACAGAGAGGTCAAAAGGTACAGCACAACCTTTGCCATTCGATCCTATCATTTCTAGCCAGGATAAACAAAGTAATGTATTTTTGGTGAATAAAAAAAACTAAAAAACCTAAAATAATACATTCTCGTGATATTGATACTGGAGCTTTTATGCGCCAGCAGGCACGTAAAATGGATTCGCTAATTGGTAGTTGTAATTTATTCAACAGGATTGACCAATCACAACAAAGAACGCTGTGGAAGGATCGACGAAGACGCGGATGGTGGAGTGCTTCGGCTCAGCCGAGAACAAAATTCTTTGTTTTGCACCACTAATTGGGAATGATGAACTAAAAAGAGTGCAAGTCAACAACTTTAAAACTTTTCGACAGGGTTTGCCATAAGAAATGTTTATATTCCTAACTAACCTTGCGCCATAAATGATGCGTAGTAACGTAAGTTCCGCCACTAATAAATGTTACTAATTCAATAGAATTACAGACATGTTGGAGATGGGATAGACTCCACAGTAGCATTGCTATAGTAAGATTATTGACACTTTTGCTTACTGATGCTTCTCCTTACATTTCAGGATGGATGATTTGTATAAAATGGAGAAAATGGTATAGACATGGTAGGATTTGTATTGACATTGTCGTGTAGATCCATGTACTAGATAATCTTGTTATTCTATTGTGACATAGACTGAAAAATGTACACCGGTGGTGGACGAGATGTCACACTAACAAATAACAGATCAATTCTTTCCCATTGACTTTCTATTTATCTAGGTTAATTGTTTGTAGCCAGGGCAAGTGCAGGCGTGCACTTGGCATATTACGTAATGTGGCAGATCCGAGGTTGTTCTCAGCTGAGCGAGCTGAAACTATTTGTATACTGGAAAACCTCTGAACTGTCACGCGAATGACGGAAATACTCTGGGTTTGATAAAATTGTACCCCGTAGAGCTCTGTTGAAACTTTTGAGCTCTGGATTTGTTTTTGGGGTAGACTAAGCAGGTTAAGAAGTGATACTCTGGATGCGGAGACGAATGAAAGAAATCAAAGATGTTGCATTGCTATTGTTTGGTACACAGCATTGAGTATGTATTGACTTTTGTAGTTCCAAAAATCTTACTTGATGGATCCATGGAGGACCAAAACCGCACAACACAGCACCTTGATTCTTGTACTACCGTAATAATCATAGTAAATTCTCAGATCCTGAAAATTTATTCCAGACTACTAATCTAGGAATTCTTTTCGTACTAGACGTACTCATGGGGAAAAAAGTGAATGCGAATAGCTGACACAGTTCTTCTATTCGGTAGTGGATAACTTTTTCGCGAGTATACAGTAAGGTCGATAAATAATCACATGCATGGCGTGGGAGTCTATTTCTTATCCGGTGTCGACGGCCATGCACCTGAAGCGATTAAACATTGCAAATGTGAAATAAATATAAAATTATGAAATAATACAAATTAATTTAACTTTTTAAAACACTTTCTTTTTCTCTAAAGAATTATTCTATATATTGATATTACTTAATAACTATTATAATAATATAATATATTACATGCAAAATTGTTTATTTAATGAAAATAAAAATAAAAATATAATATATTTTTGAAGGATTTTACAGACTAAAACATAGGCACAGAGTAGTACCAGTAGATCAAAGTAAAGCGATCGACTGTCTGCTTCCCTATGATCTGGGTCAGTAATTGATCATTCTGTTTCCCTGTGTTCCGGGCCAGACATATAGTGTTTGTCGGTGATTGAAATGATCGAATGTATAGGTACTCTAGTCAACGTTCATATCTGGACAGAAAATCTTCAAAAATACTCTTCTTTTCTTTCTGCAAAGTGAAGGCAATAGATGATGCCTGGGGAGGCATATGTGATGCCTAGGGCATGAAGAAGTCTTTATCATTTTCACAAAGCGACTGTTCGTTGGGAGGTCGGCTGAAATGATCAGAAAGATTCTTCCTTTTCTTTCCTATTGTTCGCTAGGCAAGACCATGACATTCTTTCCACTGCTTTCATGCAGAGAAGATGCCTGGAGAGGCATAGGTAATGCCTAGGGCATTGAATGATCTTAATCATTTTTACAAAAGCGACTGTTCGTTGGGAGGTCAGCTGAAATGATTATAGGGATTTCCTATTTTTTTATATATTTATTTCACTTTACAAGAGTGAAACTGCACAGACAGCTCACCTAAAAGGTGAGATGATATATAATATTTTTATATGACTTCCAATTTTTTGTTTTATATACATATTCACTTTTCGGAAGTGAGTTGTAAGGAACAGCTGGGCTAGAAAAGATGATTATAATTCTTTTTGACATACATATTCACTTTTCGGAAGCTAGCTGTAAGGAACAGCTGGGCTAGAAAAGATGATTATAATTTTTTTTACATACATATTCACTTTTCGGAAGTGAGCTGTAAGGAACAGCTGGGCTAGAAAAGATGATTATAAATTTGTTTTGACATATTTATTTCACTTTACAAGAGCGAGACTGCATGGACAGCTCAGCTAAAAGGTAAGATGATATAATTTTGTGAGATGATATAATTTTTTGAAATGATATAATTTTTTTGAGATCAGAAACAATTTTTTATATATATATATAATAAAATTTTCTCTTTCTTAAACAATACAACTACAGAGCTATGTAGGCCTTACAAACCTATATTACACTACAAAACTGTGTACCGGGAGTAATATACAGTAAATGATGACTGGATTACTAACATTACTAAATTTTCCCTTGGATCTGGCCAAAAAATCATATACAATAATATTTTTCGCTTGAAAATTCATGGACAAAAATGTATTGAATATTATCATTTATTCATGAAAAGGTTGGTTCACTTGAAAATTCATGGACATAAATATGTGTCATGAAAAGGTGGGTTCACTTGAAAATTGATGAACATAAAAATGATGAATATTAACATTTATTCATGAAAAGGTTGGTTCACTTGAAAATTCATGGACATAAAAATGTTGAATATTATCATTTATTTAGGAAAAGGTTGGTTCATTTGAAAATTCTTAGATATAAAAATGTTGAATATTACCATTTTTTCATGAAAAGGTTGCTTCACTTGAAAATTCATGGACATAAAAATGTGTCAAATATTATCATTTATTCATGAAAAGGTTGGTTCATTTGAAAATTCATAGACATACACATATGTCATGAAAAGACAATGGCTCGCGTCTTTGCCGGGAATTCGTCTTTGGCAAGCTGCCTCCCGGGCTTTCTGGCCGTCAAGGAACGCCAAGAGCATAAGCTCTTGGACTTTTCCTCTGACTGCAGGGAGCACTTCAACTCCCCATTCAGCATGGGTGAGTTGCGGTGTTCTCTAGAAAGCTCGCATGATACAGCAGTTGGACCTGATGGAATCCATTACCAATTCCTTAAACATCTCCCCAAATCTGCGCTGAGCCTGTTGCTTCGACTCTTTAACAACATCTGGGAGTCAGGTGTCGTCCCTGCCTCTTGGCGGGAGACGACAGTAATACCGATTCCCAAACGTGGTCAAGACAGGAGTGAAGCCAACAACTATCGTCCTATAGCCCTCACAAGTTGCATCTGTAAAACCATGGAGCGTATGGTTAACAAACGCCTCGTCTGGCTACTGGAGTCAGGACACCACTTGTCCGACCTCCAATGTGGCTTCAGACGAGGCCGCAGCACCCTCGACCATTTGGTGCGCATGGAGACCTTCATAAGAGATGCTTTCCTTAAGAAGGAGCATGTTGTGGCTGTCTTTTTCGACGTCGAAAAAGCATATGACACAACGTGGCAGCACGGCATCATGGAGGATCTCCATTCGATTGGCCTTCGTGGCCACCTGCCAATTTTCATCAAGAACTTTCTAGCCTTCAGGCATTTCCGCGTCCGTGTCAAGACTACCTATTCCAGCCTACACTCACAGGAACTAGGAGTACCTCAAGGCAGCATACTGGCCGTGACCCTTTTCGGGGTCAAGGTCAATGGTATTGCTGCTGCTGTAAAGCGAGGGGTCTCCTGGACGACTTTGTTTTATATTACAGCGGTGCTAACATGAATGTCATAGAGAGACAGCTACAACTAAGTATAAATGGGATCCATCGATGGTCAGTTCTGAACGGATTTAAATTTTCCAAGACCAAAACAGTCTGCATGCATTTCTGCCTGCTGCGTAGAATGCATGCCGAACCGGAGCTGACCCTCGATGGGGATCCCATTAAAGTCGTTGAGGAAACCAAATTTTTGGGCCTCATTTTCGATCCAAAACTGTCTTTCGTGCCACATATAAAGTACTTGAAAACAAGATGCCTCAAAGCGCTAGATATTCTGAGGGTGCTGTCCGGCTCAGAGTGGGGAGCGGACAGAGATGTTCTGCTCTCCGTGTACCGAACCTTGGTTCGATCACGAGTGGATTATGGCAGCATAGTATACGGTTCCGCAAGGAAATCGTATATTGGGCTGCTAGACACGGTCCATCACCAGGGGCTGCGCCTGGCCCTTGGGGCCTTCCGCACCTCACCGGTTCAGAGCCTCTACGTCGAAGCCAACGAACCATCACTTAACAACAGGCGAATCAAACTGGCCATATGTAGTCAAGATAAAAACTAATGCATTGAATCCTGCACACAATTGTCTATTCAAGCGACATGACGAATCCAGGTATGAAGCCAGGCCGAATTATATATGGCCACTGAGGCTCCGAATGAAACCTCATTTGGAGGCCTTAGGCGTGGATTTGAACATGTTGGAGGATGCCAAAGTCCCAGAACATCCCCCGTGGTCATTGAGGAAGCCGTCGGTTATCCTCCGACTCACGGAACTGAGGAAGTCTGGGACACATCCACTTGAATACCAAGGACTGCATGCAGAGATTCAAGGCCAGTTTGCAGACCACTTCTCCATATACACTGATGGTTCGAAAGACCAAGGCCGTGCAGCTGCTGCGGCAGTCTGCCGAGGAAAGAAATTTGGCGTACGCTTGCCAAATCAGAGCTCGATATTCACTGCAGAAGCCCGAGCGCTCCTTCTCGCGTTGGAGTGTATCGAGGTATCCAACCACACTAACTATGTTATATACAGTGATTCGTTCTCCTGCCTCCAGGCTGTTGCTGGACTGAAAACGAATCACCCTATTCTAGCAATGGTCATTTATAAAATGAACCAACTGGCAACGGATGGGTATGACATCCACCTGTGCTGGGTGCCTGGCCATGCCGGCATACAAGGAAACGAACGAGCTGATCGGGCTGCGAAGAAGGCCCTGAAATGTGATCTTGAACCGTGTCTGATCCCTCACTCTGATCTGGTCACATATTCATAAACGAGATGAACAAGATACTAGGTGATCTGAAAGGGGTGAACGTTGTCACTGACAATATCCTGGTATATGGCAAAACAATCGCCGAACATAACGATAACCTAACAGCAGTGCTGGAAAGGATCCGACAAGTAAACCTAAAACTGAATCCTACTAAATCTAAGATATGTCAAACCGAAGTTACTTATGTAGGTCACACCATCAAACAAGAAGGGATACTACCTAGCAAAGAAAGGGTGCAAGCCATAACTGACCTGCCAATTCTAACTAATGTAGTCGCAGTAGGGTTTTCTAGGCATGGTGGGCTACATTAGTAAGTTCATTCCGAACCTATCAACCATCAGCAGACCATTGTGTGTTCTAATCAACAAAACCATCGCATGGCACTGAGACTAGGAACAACAAAATGCTTTTGACACACTGAAATCCTTGCTTACAACAGCACAAGTACTGCATTTCTATAATGTAAATAAAGAAATAACCTTACAAGTAGATGCGTCCAAGTCAGGCCTTGGAGCAGCTTTGATACAAGAAAATAGACCAATCGCACTAGCTTCCAAATAATTAGATGACACCCAATCCAACTATGCGACTATTGAAAAAGAACTACTAGCAATATCCTTCGGGTGTAAGAAGTTCCATAATTATATATTTGGGAAAACGGTTAATGTACAAACAGACCACAAACAATTAGTTTTGATATTAAACAAGCCATTGCATGAGCTATCAGCGAGGATGAAATGTATGCGTATGTGCCTCCTAACGTATGACATAAATGTTTCTTACATTAAAGGCTCTCACATGTTTATTGCAGACGAGCTTTCACGAGACCACAGCAAGATGATCGAACCAAATGACCTCTTCGATCAACACATACACGTTGCTTCCATCTCAATACCAGACAACACAACAAAACAGATAATAAAAAAAAACCACAAGACACAATGCTGATCGAGGTAACAAAATTAACACAAGGATGGCCAGAACACAGTAATCAAGTGCCACCACACGTAAAACCCTTTCGCACTTACCACACGAAAATAACTGTCAATAATGGCATTTTGCTAAAAGGTAACAGAAAAATCATTCCTCAGTCCATGCACTCACAAATGCTAAAGAAGTTGGACGAGACACACATGGGAATAACCAAAAGTAAGCAACTCTCATGAGATTACATTTTATGCCCAGGGATGCAAAAAGAACTCGAAGATTTAATATTGCGCTGCATGCTGTGGCAGCAATTCAGAAACAAACTGCATAAAGAACCACTGCACCCACATGAGGTACCACAAATGCCTTACCAAAAATTTGGGGTTGATCTATTCCAAATTAATGACCAAGTGTTTCTATTAGCGGTGGACTATTTTTCTCAATTTCCCGAAGTATCTGAACTAACAACAACAACCAGCGCATCAATCATAAGAGCACTCAAACAATTATTCGGACGACATGGCATACCAATGACATGTGCCAAATACAAAAAGTTTGCAAGCGAATACGGAGTCAATACTATATATACCAGCCCACACCACCCACAAAGCAACCGGCAAGTTGAGAGATCGGTACAAACGGTAAAGATCATCATGCTGTCGGTTGGGATGCGATTATAGTCTCGCTTTGCTAATCTTCAGAAACACTCCTATAGTGGGTTTAAACGAATCACCTTCACAGCTCCTCATGAGCATAAGACTCAGATAAAAAAATCCCCACCACAACAACACACAAAACCACAAGCACAAAAAAAAAAACAGATGCTGAAAATTCAAACAACTCAAAAGAGATTCTTTGAGAGGCACGCCGGCAAACCACATCAACCATTAAAAGTAAGTGATAAAGTAAAATCCCTAACACACACAGGTGAATGGGCTGATGGGCAAATCATAAACGCAAACAGACAACAAAACAGAAGGTACGAAATAACAAACACAAAGAACAAAGTAGTAAAGAGAAACTGCATACACATATTCAAAGTAAAACACAACAAACAAAAAACAGCACAAAACAATCAGAACAGCAAACAAACAAACTTGCACAAGTCGACCAAAACTTGTGCCAGCAAATATATAGCCAATATCTGATGCACCCTACCCATTTCAGAGTAAGTATGAATAAACTCTTGAATAAAATAAGTACAAATGACTCCAGTTACAGTTCCAAATCTAGCTTTGTCTTGATCTAAATGTAGATTGTGCAAGAAATGCTAATGAGCTCCATGTACATACAATTGTAGATAAAGATGTACATCTTAATCTATGATATTTTTGGTTTAATTTGGTATTCTAACTTTCAAACTGTAGCTGAAATGTATTGAACCAACTAACAAATTCCATAGCTATGCTCACTTATTTAACATGAACCATGTGCTTTGCGTGGGTTGTTTTGCTTTTACGCATCCCACAATGCACCGCGCCGCTGGAATTACGAACTAGTTTATACTGTGCCCCAAGGAAAGAAAATCTAGGAATATAGGAAACATTCGTTTTAAGGAGATTTTAAAGAACTTCTGATCTGCCAGATTTACCCACTAATATGCTATAACTGGCAGGGGTGCTAATAATACTAATACGGTAGTCCTGTGTTTCAGTGCAGACACTGAGTACACCTCAACTAGGGCGCCCCAATCAGAGAATGGCGCTATTTGCTCCACTCTGTATGAGGAGAGCGCCTCCATGACCCGGCATCACACGGATCCAGAGAGCGCAGCCCGAATTCACTGACAGTGGCCACCAGGATTATGGATGGACCCGGCTAAAGTCTGACATGACTAATTTTGACGAAATACGACTCTCTTCTATGGGCGCTGTCTGTGTCTCTGTGAGTCTGTGTGTGTATGTGTGTCTGTTTGCTGTCTGTGTGTGTCTATGTATCTATGTGTGTGTCTGTGTGTGTCTGTGTGTGTATGTGTGTGTCTGTGTGTGTATGTGTGTGTCTGTGTGTGTATCTGTGTGTGTCTATGTGTGTCTGTGTGTGTATGTGTGTGTCTGTGTGAGTATGTGTTTGTATGTGTGTATTTGTGTATCTGTGTGTATGAGTGTGTATGTGTGATGTATGTGTGTGTCTGTGTGTCTGTGTGGTGTATGTGTGTAGGCGTGTCTGTGTGCTGTATGTGTGTGTTTGTGTGAGTCTGTGTGTGTCTATGTGTCTCTGTGTGTTTGTGTTAGTATGTGTGTGGCTGTGTGTGGCTATGTGTCTGTGTGTGTCTGTGAGTCTATGTGTGTCTGGGTGTATATGTGTGTGTCTTGTGTGTCTGTGTGTGTATGTGTGAGTCTGTGTGTGTCTGCTTGTGTATGTGTGTATCTGTGTGGTGTGTGTGTCTGTGTGATCTCTGTGTGGTGTCTGTGTGAGTCTGTTTGGTGTCTGTGTGTGTCACTGTGTATCTGTGAGGTGTATATGTGTGTGTATCTGTGTCGTTTCTGTGTGTGTCTGTGTGGTGTCTGCATGGTGTCTGTGTGTGTCTGTGTGGTGGTGTGGTGTTTGTGTGGTGTATGTGTGTATCTGTGTCTGTATGTGTATGTGTGTATGTGTGTGTCTGTGTGTCTGAGTGGTGTATGTGTATGTCTGTGTGTGTCTGTGTATATGTGTTTGTTTGTTGTTGTTTTACGTCCTAGCAACATCTAAGGTCATATCAGGACGGGTGTATATGTGTGTGTCTGTGAGTGTCTGTGTGTGTCTGTGTGGTGTATGTGTATGTCTGTGTGTGTCTGTGTGTCTGTATGTGCCAGTGTGCCTGTGTGCCTGTGTCTCAGTGTGCCTGTGTGCATGTATGCCTGTGTGCCTGTGCACCTGTGTGCCTGTGAGCCTGTGCACCTGTGTGCATGTGTGCCTGAGCGCATGTGTGCCTGTGCATCTGTGCACCTGTGTGCATGTGCATCTGTGCACATGTGCGCATGTGCGCATGTGCACCTGTGCGCCTGTGCGCCTGTGTAAATACCAACCATTGTGGGTGAGACCAGTGCCTATGCGTTTTGTTGTTGTTTTACCAGTATTAACGAGCCGCTAATACAGACAGGCGTAATTACTGACATGAGGTAATTTGGGATCTCCATGGGGCTGCACCATGGTACAGAGAGCTGGGGGGGGGGGGCAGGCACGGGTTCGGTGCCGCTGCGCACGTAGAGCATGCTCCCCATGCACACAGAGGCATGGACATATATCCTAATCAACATAATGATGTGTTAAATAGCTCAGCCTGCAGTGTCCTTAGTCTGAACATGGGTAAACATTTCTCATATATGGCTTTCTATGTAGGAGGTCATGAGTTCAAACCTGGCCGAGTCAAATAAATTACTTACAACATGTATACTTGTTGCTACCTAGCCTGGCGCTCAGGATTATTAGGATAGAGCAACGACTGATTTGCTCAGTGACAGGATAATATGACTGAGTGGAATATCAAGTCGTGGTGCCGGTGGCATGGTCTTCCAGTGAGTCAGCACTACAAAGTCGTTATGAGTGCGCACTGTCACAAGTTGCTGACATTGCAATATAATGTGCAGGTGAACCCCGTCAACACACTGTCAGTAGTGTTCTATCTCACAAAACACTGTCAGTGGTGTTCTATCTCACAAAACACTGTCAGTGGTGTTCTATCTCACAAAACACTGTCAGTGGTGTTCTACCTCTCAACGCACTGACAGTGGTGTTCTACCACACAAAGCACTGATAGTGGTGTTCTACCACACAACACACTGTCAGTGGTGTTCTACCTCTCAACGCACTGACAGTGGTGTTCTACCACGATACATTGTCAGTGGTGTTCTACCTCACAACACACTGTCAGTGGTGTTCTACCACACAAAGCACCGTCAGTGGTGTTCACTGCACAATGGGCTGTCAGTGGTGTTCTACCACACAGCACACTGTCAGTGGTGTTCGACCACACTACGCGCTGTCAATGGTGTTCTACTAGTAATACCACATGACATGCTGTCACAAGTCCTGATATGATGTCAGATGTTGCCAGGACGTAAAACTCCAACAACCAATCAACCCACTCTCATTCGCTCACTCACATACTCACCCACTCACTCACCCACTCACTCACCCACACTCACACCCACTCACACCCAATCACACCCACTCACACCCAATCACACCCACTCACACCCACTCACTGATACACTCGCCGCTCACACTCACACACGCCCATCCACACACCCACACACCCACACACCCACACACCCACACACCCACACACCCACACACCCACACACCCACACACCCACACACCCACACACCCACACACCCACACACCCACACACCCCCACACCCACACACCCACACACCCACACACCCACACACCCACACACCCACACACCCACACACATTAAGCCCCACACCCCCTGTGACTGTGAGTGAGACTTGACCACCTGTGGCAGTGGGAGCAGGCTGGCTGGCCGGATGCCAGCAGTGCTCTGTGAGTGGGCGCGACTTGATGACACCGTCATGGCGGCGCGGTTTGCACCTTCTGCCAAATGGCACCTTCGGGCCCTGGGAACATTGTCCATTCAGCAAGGGGCTGCATGGAGTGGGTGGTCCACGAACCAGCGCCTCCTGGTGGTTCCAGCAGTCCCCGATCTGCAGGCGTGGGGCCACCGGTGCCTCACCGCAGTCTACGTGGGGGCCATAATCACTCTAAGCACACCCATCCTGATGTGACCTTAGATGTTGCCAGGATGTAAAACTCCAACAACCACCAACTCTAAGCACACGGAAGTAGAAGGAGAAGTGATGCGTGTGGTGGTCGTCACCCACGGTGTGCACTGTAGCGGGTGTAATGATGATGGAGCACTTTGCTACCATTAGCTTCTACTTGCATTGTCTCTGTGATCATGGAAACCAACAGGGCGCGCACCTCGTATCGCAGACATTCGCAATGCGTTGCCCCGTCAGCGGCTTCCGCAAAATGTCACAAACCCACAGGGGTACAGCCAACATGCATCCTGATATGTGTCTGGTGGGCATAGGTTCCAACAGCATTATGTGTTGTATGAGAAATGACAAACTATTAATATATATACACATAAGTAAACAGTTCGACACTATAATGGGGCTGGTTGTGAGTGACGGCCCCTTTGTAACCTTTCTGACTCACACACTGAGGACTGCACCAATAAAGGCAGTTCATTCCCATAAAATCAAATAAGGCTTAGCTTCAATTACGGGTTGGTAAAGGCAGCCACGTGAATCCTATGGGAATTGTCACATCAATGGCAGTCGTCTGACCTCCCAGTTGTGGATGGTGGGAGTGGGCGTTATTAAGGCAAATCTATCAGGCTTCAATAGCCCAGTCATATCTGTTACCTCCTCTATGTGCACATGTACTGACAGTGTTTAACTCGTGTGTCATTTCATCAGAACAATGCCAAAGCAATGTACATTACGATAGCGCACTGTGTGGTATGTATCACAATACAACAGGTTCCAATGTAGTACACAAATAAGGTCAGGGTACCAGAGGTAATCGGAGCACCGTGTATATGATAATTTGTCTCCGACAGCTACAAGAAAAGTGCATTGAGCCGGACCGACCACTGTACATGGTATTTGTCCATTTCACTAAGGCATTTGATACAGTCGGGAGGACCGGGCTATGGCAGCTACTGAGGAAGTATGGATGCCCAGAGAAGTTCACAACTATGATCGAGGCTCTACATACAGGTCTGATGACGAACGTTAGTGTTGGAGGGGAAGTCTCGGAATCTTTCGGGGTTACCAGTTGGGTCAAGCAAGGTTGTGTACTGGCCCCCACGCTCTTCTCCATCTTCCTATCAGCAATGCTCGACGAGGCTTTCCGAGACATGGGGGATGGCATCTATATACAGTCCAGACAGAGCACTGACCTATTCAATGTCGCACACTTCAGAGCGAAGAAAAAGACTACTCGGATACTGGTGAGAGAGCTGCTATTCGCAGATGACAGTGCACTGGTTGCCCACTCTGCTGAAGAGATCCAGAAAATAGTGGACACTTTCTCCGATGCATCAAAGAAGTTTGGCCTGAAGATTAACATCAAGAAGACAGAGGTGCTGTACCAACCCAACTCTACAAGAACCCAAGAGGAGGACATCATGGTTGAAGGAAACAAGCTGAACTCTGTTCCGGAATTCACCTACCTTGGAAGCACTATATCAAGTGATGGACGCATTGATGCTGAAATAGAGAGGAGGATGGCCAAGGCTAGCACATCTTTCGGCCGACTACGCCAAAGACTCTGGAACAACCACCATGTTTCCATGCGGGTCAAAGGCAAGATCTACCGCGCAATCATTCTATCCACCCTACTATACGGAGCCGAGGCCTGGACAGTGTACAGACGACAGGTGAAAAAGCTGCATGCCTTCATGATGTGACATCTGCGTTCAATCATGAGCCTAACCTGGAAGGACAAAGTGACAAATAAGGAAATACTCGAACAGACAGGGCTGCCCTCTATGGAAGATCTTTTGATCAAAAAGAATCTCCGGTGGACTGGACACCTCATGAGGCGGATGTCATCAGACAAGCTACCAAAGCAGATCCTCTATTCTCAACTGGCTTCTGGTTACAGAAAGAGAGGGCGCCCTCGTCTCCGGTTCAAGGATACCATCAAGAGAAACCTGAAGCTGAGAGACATTAAGACCGACTCATGGACATCACTCTCACAGCAGAGAGCTAAATGGAGAGTGGCAGTCAAGTAATGAAAGCAGTCTTTGTCGCATCGCGACTGACAGCATGATGATGATGATGACCAGGATGCAGATACTGAAATAGTACACTAGGTCTTATGTGCATACACACATTATGTGAAATACTCCATTTAAATTTCTAATACAAATAATACCCATGAAGCAGGAAAGAACAGAGCTCTGTAAGCTGTGTGAAATATAACTAACTACTTCATGGATCAGTGTGACATTGAATCAGGTACACAGCTAGTGACGTTGGTGTTGTTTTGGAGCTGAAATTACTTGCATTAGTAGATGTGTGTTAGTGGTTGTTGTAGTGGTTCGGATGAAAGGTGGGACATTTTAAGTGGCTAATATTCCCTCTGATCTCAGAGAGACGGCTTATAAGTTATTACTCAATTGTGTGTGTGCTGTGAGTGTTTTTTTGTTTTTTTATAAACATTTGTTTCCTTTGAATTGATGCGCGTTTTTTCGATGCCGGGATACTGTTCTGTGCGCTGGGGGCCAGCAAGAACTTAAACTAAAATGTATATATTTGTATGATATATAGACACAACGTATTTCGGTTGAGCATATTAGAAGGTTTAGCATATTAGAGGGAATATTAATGGGTTTTAGGATTACAGAACTTCTGCTTGATGAATATTAGTTAATTATGATAGCTCCATACCTAAGCCGATATCAAGCCGATATGAGTGCACACTATGACAAGTCACTGACATTACATTAGTTAGTGCAGGTGGTAAGCAAGGTGGTGAGGGTTAGAGGTTTGTTCATGTAACTGAAATGTAATGTGGGATCCTATAAGTATTTAAATTATGTAATTAATATTTTCAACTAGCAGGTTTAAGTATTACTGGGTACGCTATAGCTTGCTGGGACAAGGAAGTACTGAGGTTAAATGGATCATTAATTCATTTTTAATTCATATTTTGTTTAATTAATTTCCTTTTACTAATTGTCGTTGTGGGATGCTTGTTGATTCGGCAGTGGGGGATCCAGTGGAGAAGGATCCCGTGTTGTTATTACCGTGGTTAAGCGTAATTATTCATACCTAGCAATAAGTAATCTGTTGTGAACGTTATTAATAACAAGTATCGACTCAAAATGACAACAATGAATACATGGTCAAATCACTTATGTTCATTACAATAAATCAATCATTACAAAGTGTTGTGTGATGGGTGAGGGGTTATGTACTTTTACGCAAAAGTGAAATAATATAAGGGGTGGTGATGCAACTTTGACACACGGGAGTGTTTACTAACATATTGTTATATGCATTTTATTAGGTTCATTTAGTCAACCTACGTAGAGTTCTCACTTTAGGTTCCCTGCACACCTACAGTTTTATCTTTTCGTCCAGGTCCAGCCACGTGGCCTACATCCCGGCTTCTCACCCTTCTCACTTGGAACCCACTCCTGGCTCGTATCAACGTTCACCCACCCACCCGTCCCTTCTTTCCACACCATCCGTTACTTCCATTATTTTCTGTTCCTACTTCTACTTTTCCTCCCTCTGCTTCTTCTCCTCCCTCTGTTTCTTCTGCTTCTTCTACCTCTTCTGCCTCTTCTGCTTCTTCTGCTTCTTCTGCTTCTTCTGCTTCTTCTGCTTCTTTCGACTTTTTGCTTCTTCTTGTTTCTTCTGCTTCTTCTGCTTCTTCTGCTTCTTCTGCTTCTTCTTCTGCCTCTTCTATTTCTTTCGCCTTTCTGCGTCTTCTGCCTCTTCTGCCTCTTCTGCTTCTTTTGCCTTTCTGTTTTTTCTTCTGTTTCTTTTGCCTCTTCTGCTTCTTCTGTTTCTTCTGTCTCTTCTGCCTCTTCGCTTTCTTTCGTCTTTCTGCTTCTTCTGTTTCTTCTACTTCTTTCGTTTCTCTGCTTCTTCTGCTTCTTCTGCTTCTTCTGCTTCTTCTGCTTCTTCTGCTTCTTCTGCTTCTTCTTCTGTTTCTTGTGTTTCTTGTGCGTCTTCTATTTCTTCTTGTTCTGGTTCAGCTGAATTTACCGTCTCTTCCTTCTATTCCGTGTTCTCCTTCTTCCCGTCCGCCGCTTCAGCTGTGAACACCCTCCCACCATGGCTCCCACCAGGTCACGTAAACAAGTTGACAGATAAGCCCAGCCCAGCTGATTGCGCGTCGACGAGTGTCACAATCAAGTCGATAATTGTCCGCAGACAGCACGCACTTGAAGATACGGCATGCACAAAATGTCGACAAGCACAGTTTGTGAACTCCATGATGATATTAGATGTGCGAATACTTAGACCATTATTCACCTAGTTAAACCACTCACAATGACACTCTGGGGCTTACAGCGCATAGCGCA
>CM059186.1:72778026-72813118 GCA_030323885.1 Branchipolynoe longqiensis | reverse complement strand
ATAAAAATGATTCTTAAAAACAAACCTAAGGTCATCTGACCCAATCCTAGTATGAGTGATTGAATAGACGTGGCAGGGCGTGGTGGGTGGGCCCTCGCCCACGTCTAACCGAGGCTCCTACCTCGGTAAAACAATAGGTATCCATCATCTATACCCAGGTAAGATTCGTCTAACTAATCTATTTTACCTCGGTATGCCGCCTCTGGCTAGCCGTAGGCTAGGGAGACCTTTACGTAATAGCATTTTTATCCTGATATTCCTGTTTGTTATTATTATGTTGTGATCAAATCTTATTTATGTAAATGGAAAAACGATTTGTATGACCAATAAAGAGAAAAAAGTTTGGTTTTTCGTACCTCTTTCTTTTTAGTTGGCGAGTAGCCTCTGTGCTATCGGCTGAGGCTTCTCTAGTCGCTTGTGATAATGTCTAGCAAACGATCTAGCGGTCTTCCATCCGGCGTGAGCTAGGATCCGTTTAACGGAGATGCCTAGTAATCTTGCCTTTGAAACCATTGCACCCCGTGTAGAGTGCGATGAATATCTGTCTGTATTGACTCCAGATAGTTTTAACACATTCATGGTCCATCTGGCGAGGGTATCCCTGGAAATGGCCTTGTGTGGCTTAATAAAGCTCACCAAAAGTTGTCTTGAGTTTCTTATTAACCTTGTCTTGGATATATAATTCCGTATCGCGGAGACTACACATAATTTACGATCGTGTGTGAAACTCGTGACACCGATTGTGGAAAGGGGGTCACCTAAACGATTTGATTTTAATAAAGTCGTTAAATCAAATGTTGCTTCCTTGTTATCAATTTCCAGACCATTGAGTGACAGGGCGACTATAGTTTGGCCCCTGTGTCCTGTGACGAGGAGAAGCAACACTACTACTTTGAAACCTAATAGCTTAACGTCCAGAAATTTATTTTCTGGCCATTTCTTGAAGAGGTTGAACACAAGAGAAACATCCCAAAACCTATTATATTTGGGTTTAGGTGGATTCCTCTGATAAATTGATCGTACGATCCAACAAATAACATGGTGTTTACCCATTGTTTGTCCACTAACCCGAGGTAGGATTATTGACAGAGCACATCTGGCAGCATTGATCGCGCCATATCCTAGACCTTCGTCCTCTAAGAAACGTAGGAAGCGTCCTACCTGGGATACTGTGGGATTCATTGGCTTCACCTTCTTAAGCAAGCAATAAATACCCCATTTCATTAAATAGGTAGTATACATTTTAACCGTTCCTTTCCTCCACGCATCATCAACCAAACGCTGTTGTGTAATTTTGTCCAAACCGAATTGTTCCAAGTACTTATTTAGAAAAGGAATGCCACCAACGGAGTTGTCGACACATTTCCGTGGCGTTCTAGTGGTCCCTGATGTTTCAGTTTTCCTCGGAATCTTGGGAAGCGTAGGCTGCTTTTGGCTGTGGCTAGTAATCTCGGTAGCCACGGTTGAGTGTGCCATTCGGGGACGATGAGGATGGCGTGTGTTCCCTCCATTTGTATCTTTCTGGCGACTTTGCTAATGATAGTAAAGGAGGGGAAAATGTAAAAGAAATGATGTTGCCACTTTAGTGAGAAGGCATCGATGTGCCAAGCATTTGGTTCGGGGTGCCACGAAACATATTTCTCGAGTTTAAAGTTATTACGCGAAGCAAATAAATCGATATGAGGCGAGCCCCAAGTGTGACAGATATGTTTGAATATGGATGGATTTAGTGACCACTCTAAGTGATCATGGAACTGGCGACTCATTCTGTCAGCAAGACAATTCTGCGTGCCTGGAATGTGTGTCACCGTTAACCAAACGTCAAAGGTTTGAGCCCAGTTCCAAATGAGTAGTGCGATTTCATTACACTTGATTGATTTTGTACCTCCCATATTCCTGACATAAGCCATTGCTGTGGTGTTATCCGTGAGGATACGTACATTATTTTTGGGGACTTTAACAAGGCTGGTTAAACCTAAATAAATGGCCCTTAATTCTAAAACGTTAATATGATCGGGTAGTTCCGATTCTAGCCATCTGCCGCCCGTTGCTACATCATTTCGATGTGCCCCCCACCCTTGGAGCGAAGCGTCCGTGGTAACAGTAGTATCGGGCTCCCCCATTCTAATGGGGTTGGGAGATTGATCAAAGTGCTTTAGCCACCAATGAATGTCGGCAAGGCCGTTTGCAGAAATAAACATGGTCTTTTCAAAGTTTCCCTTTGCTCGGTCGGGCCAGAGCTAGATTCTTATCAATTTCAAGTGATTTAATGTGTGCCGCTCCGTATAGAATAGCCGGGCTATATGAAACCATGATACCGATAAGGACTGCGACCTGTCTAATCTTTGGCCTAGAAATGTCTAACAGCTGAATCGCTGTGTGGTAAAGCTTATCTTTCTTTTGGCGTGTAAGCGAAACGGTCATAGCCGTGGTGTTTAAAATGAAACCTAAACACTTAAGCTCCTTTGTAGGAGAAAAGACGGATTTCTTGTCATGTATGAAGAAACCTAAATTTGCAAAAATTTTACACAAATCTTGAACGGCGAGATCACATTGTGTGAAAGATTGGCCCATAATGAAAGAAGCATCAATGTATGGAAACAGACCATGACCCAGTTTTGCCATGTGTGAAAAAATTGGTTTCAACAGCTTAGTAAAAAGGCGTGGTGCACAGGCCAAACCATTTGGTAGGCAGGTAAATTCAAAAAGCTGGCCATTCCAGAGGAACCTTAAAAACTTTCGATCTATGTGGTGAATAGGAACCGTATAGTACGCATCTCTCAAATCCACACTCGCTAGCCAACAATCTGGGGTAATTAAATCACGAGCTGTTTCTAAGGAAAACATTTTGAAATGTTTGTATACAATGATTTCATTTAATTGGGTTAAATCTAAAATCAATCGAATGGTGCCATCTGGTTTAGGAGTGGAGAAGATATTTGAAATAAATTCACCTTCAGTATGTTCAACTCTGTTGACAATGCCTTTAGCTTCAAAAAGTAAAACTTGTTGATCGAGCTGAAACTTTTTCTAGCGAATTAAATTGATAAGGAAAAGGAGCTCTTTTCTGGACAGGCAATTGTGTGAAAGGAATGTGAATGCCTTTAACAATACTAATAACCTCTGGGTTAGTGGTTAACTGTTGCCATTGATGTAAATAATTAACAATATTGCCTGCTTGAGAAAAGCTTACTTCAGTTTGTGTTTCCTCTGTGACCATTTCAGGGTCAGGAGGTTGGAAAGTTTGTGTGGCGTTCTCTACTTGTTCCCTGGTTTGGGGAACTGTGGTTTGGGAACGAAGTCTCTCTTGTAGCTGCGGTTGTCGTTCCAGTTTGAGGCTTGTCTGTCGCCTCGACCTCTTCCCCGCTGGCTGAACGGGAAGGACGGTCCGCCCCTGAACGGCCTTCCTCCTCTGCGGAAGCGAAAATCCGTCCTAGCCCGTCTGAACCCGGCTGGGTTTTGGAAGTTACGGCCCTTTGCTTCGGTGTTCTTAGCACTCTTGTAGTCTACCTCCACCTGCTTGTAAAGGTAAGCCAGCTGACCCCCAAACATCTTGGATTTATCCAGAGGTTTGCTTTTGATGGGGGTAGGTCCTGAATACACAGTGTATTCTTTGCCGTCATGATCTGTCACTTTCTTTGAGCGTGCGACTTCTTTGCCCGCATCGGTGGTGACCGATTTTAAAACATTTTCAAATCTGCGATGAGTCATGTAGTTACTCGCTGCTGCGAGTAGGGCAATGCCCCGGTCCATAACCCGAGCCAAAGACGAGAACTTGTTCTCGGTTTGCATTCTGTTAGCGACAGGGATAATGGACGTCAAGGCCCCCAAAACTGCCTTATGGATAATGCAGAGGGCAGTTTCGTACCGGCGACGCTCGTCCGACAAATGGATGCCCGCATCCATCTCCTTAGACACTGTAGCGGGGATACCCTTGACTCCAGAGATCTGTTCAGTCAATTTGTTGATGACTTCCACTGGCTTAAAGGTGGTGAAATGGCCATTCACCGTTTTGCGCATCATAGTAGTGGTACGCACCTTGTTAGCTTTCTTTTTGACAATTTTCTTGCCTACTTTAGCCCCTATTTGGGCGTAAACGCCTGCGCGTTCCGTATCAGAATCAGACTCCGTGGAAGAAGAGTCGTCTGACGAGTCCGAGGACGAGTCTTTCTTTTTCTTTTTCTTTTTCTTGGACTTTTTGGAGCGCTTAGTGTTAGCCTTCTTGGTGAACTCGTCTCCCGAGCTGCTAACCGGGCGACGTTTCTTGCCGCGCGCTTTCGGTTTCGGAACCTCAGGTGCCGAAACCGTGTCTTCCTCGTCTTCCGAGAAGTCTTCCCAATCCTCATCCGGGATTTGGGAAGGGTCTACAAAGGTATGAGCCTGGAATTGGCGCATTTTCTCCTCCACCATAGCCGCCATCTTAGCCTCCCAACCTACAGGTTGAGGGGGCTGATCACTGTCCTGATCAGAGGCATGTGGCCCAGGCTGTGGGGACGGCGGAGCCGTAGCCGGTGGTGACGAATCGTAATCCGTAGGAGGGACGCCGACCGCTGCAGCGGGCGGCTTATCCCGGCGAGTGGCCATCGGTTCCTGTAACGAAATAAAGCGTTACTAAACCGGAATCATCTCAACTACACAAGTGTAAGCCAGTAAACTGGGTTGAGGAACAAGGTACAGAGAACGTGTATTCCAACGTGTCAGTACAGGCGTGAAGCTCAATTTTGCCGTAGGTGTGTGGTAACGAAACCAACCAAACGGGGGGTATCGATCGTGAGATCGCCCACTCTCTCTGTTCCGTACACTTCTCCCACCTGTGGCTACAGCGCCAACAAGTTGGAGAAAATATTACGAAACTCGGAGGTTCGCCTTAAACCGGTCAGGGGTGTTTATAAAAAACACCCAGAAGCATCCCCAACATCATCCTCTATTAGGATCCGGGAGACTTTTCTTAGGAAATGAGCAACTCGGGTTGCCATTTCTCCCTGTCTGAAAAACAGGTGTCGATAGAACTGCAGTATCGGTTTCGTTAGTGCCAGCGGCACCCAAAGTTCTATCCGTAAGTTAAAAAACACTTACAAAGTCCAAATTGGACGTGAGAAAGTTCTAAACTTTCATACGGTGATGCTATAAAGCATCATAAACAAAGTAGGCTAATAAAAGGTACTTACTTTTGAACAAAAGCAGTAGTAGTAGATAAATCCTGTTGGAGCAACTCACAAAACGTCCTCCCGTTGTGAGGGTACCAGTGTGCAGGACGTCAGTGTTCAGGGTGCCATTGTGCGCAGAGACCTCATGTCAGTCCACAGTGTGAGTGTGAGTGTGAGTGTGCATGGTGTTAGTCTCAGTGCACAGGACGTCAGTATATAGAGTGTCAATGAGCAGGACGTCAGTGTGCAGGGTCTCAGTGTGCAGCACGTCAGTGTTCAGGGTGTCAGTGTGCAGGGTGTCCGTGTGCAGGGCATCAGTGTGCAGGACGTCAGTGTTCAGGGTGTCAGTGTGCAGGACATCAGTGTTCAGGGTGTCAGTGTGCAGGGTGTCAGTGTGCAGGGTGTCAGTGTGCAGAACGTCAGTGTGCAGCACGTCAGTGTTCAGGGTGTCAATATGCAGGATGTCAGTGTTCAGGGTGTCAGTGTGCAGGACGTCAGTGTGCAGGACGTCAGTGTTCAGGCTGTCAGTGTGCAGGACATCAGTGTTCAGGGTGTCAGTGTGCAGGACGCCAGTATATAGGGTATCAGTGTTTAGGGTGTCAGTGTGCAGGACGTCAGTGTTCATGGTGTCAGTGTGCAGGATATCAGTGTTCATGGTGTCAGTGTGCAGGGTGGAAGTGTGCAGGGTGGAAGTGTGTAGGACATCAGTGTATACACTCTCAGTGTACACGGCAGGGCGTCAGTGTGTGCATAAACCAGTCTCTCTGTGACTATCTGCTATCAGTGTGTAGGATATCAGTGTGTGCAGAGTTCAAGCTCTATGAGTGCCTGCTGTCAGTGTACACAGTGTCAGTGTGCATGGTGTACCCAGAGACCAGACTGAATGTTTGCTGTCACTACAGTGTCAGTGTTTCTCCTCACGTCATGCGCCACACACAGAAGGTTTGTTTGTTTGTTGTTGTTTTACGTCCTAGCAACATCTAAGGTCATATCAGGACGGGTACCGACTTGTGACAGTGCGCACTCATGGCGACTTTATAGTGCTGTCCCACTGGGAAACCAGGTCGCTGGCACCATGACCTGGTATTCCACTCAGTCACATTATCCTGACACTGAGCACACCAGCCCTTGCCCTGTCCTAATAATGCCGAGTGCCTGGCTAGGAAGCAACAAGCACCAATTTTCAAGTCATTGGTTTGACTCGACCAAGGTTCGAACCCACAACCCCATGATCTACCAGCACGGGAGACGGACGCTCCAACTCATTAGGCCATCCCGTCTGGTCCCACACAGAAGGCATTTCGTGGAATATTAATCAAATGTACGATGAGTCAGCTCCAGTAGGATCAAACACCATCACGCTGCCACGAGCCTTGAGCAGCCTGTCTGAGGAAGAGGGAGGGGGAGAGGGAGGGGGAGAGGGAGAGGGAGAGGGAGAGGGAGAGGGAGAGGGGAGTGGAGAGGGAGGGGGCAGAAGGAAAGCGGGGGAGGGGGATGGGTGTCAGTGACACCATAACCCGGGATCCATCGGACTTCACACACAAGCACTATATTAGGACAACTTTTTAAAACATACAACAATTAGGATGCTGTAAAATGAGCTTCAGTGTTCGATCCAGTCGCTTCATCCCTGAGAGTCTGCCTGGAAATACCCCAGTCACACGAGGCCTGCATTCGCTTACGATCGATTCGCGACGTCAAAACGTCCTCATTGCGCCCTCCTTACGCCCTCCTTAAGTGCTGGCACTGCGAAGACGCCAACCTCCCGGTGTCCATTTCAGAAATTTTGGACACAAGGAGGTTGCAAGTGCAGCACTTGCAACCTCCTTGCGACCAGTTTGGTCGGCGCCAATAAAAAGTGATTGGCGACCTGGCACCGCCAGGTCACCGACCCCATGGTTGGCAAGTTGGCACTGCCAAAATATGCAATACTGCGCTGACCAGGTGGTCGGCACTATGGCACCACACCGGTGCTGATGCGGCGGCGCCCTGGCGCTGATGCGGCAATGGCCCGGCGCCAACCTGGCGCCGACCACGTATTTGAATCAATGTATCGAATGGGACACTGGAGGTTGGGGTCCTTTTGGGCGTAAGGAGGTTGGCGGCGAATGCTGGCTCTCGTGTGACTGGGGTATAAATAATTCACTGGAGCAGTGCAGGGCGCTGTGCCACCAAGTAAACACGGGCACTGCCCACAGGGCAAGCGGCAACCAGCAAATGATACCAGAACAACAACAGGGTTCCATACGCACCCAGGTCAGTTAGCCACCTGCACATATCGATTGCAGCAGACAGGGCCTGGTTTTTGTTGTGGCCTCCTATCCAAATCTATTCTTATGGGGCTGTCACATTACGACGCTTCTTACCAGCGTGCCGCCAACGCGCAAAATAAGTTGTACGCATTGAGACACGTCCAACTTTTCGGCGGTTTGGGAAAAAGTTCGATGTCAGCACAGCGTGTTAGTAGCGTGCGGCCAACGTTGTGGTAACGTATATCGGCACGTTCTCTCTCTCTCTCTCTCACTCAGAGACACACACACAGAGACACACACATACAGACACACACACAGAGACACACACACACAGACACACACAGACACAGAGACACACAGATACACACACAGACACACATACAGAGACACACACACAGAGACACACACACAGACACACACACACACAGGCACACAGACACAGACACAGCAACGCGCGAGCAATGTTCCTCCAACGCGCTTGTAACGTGTGTCGACATCCTGCTAACGTGCCCACCAACACGTTGAGGCGTGTTGTCGGTCGTCGAAAGTTTGTGCATGCACAAAACGTCCATGAACGTGAGTAAATTTTATTTTAAGTGGCTAACTTTTGAGATATTTGAAGTGCAACCATGCAAAATTAATTTTGGCAAGCTTGCCAAAACTCTGACACCATAGCATTCTGTAATAACATGATCTATTCAATTGCCTCACTATTCCCTTCTGTGTGGCGACAAATGCTTAATAAGTACATCACTATCTAAGCTAGATATGTAGAATCAAATTTAGATCATTGTTTTGGTTTTGACAATTTTATGATGTCATTGGACTATGCAGCTTTAATTGTTGCAGCTTATATATCACAAACAGGTTCTTTGTACACTTCGTCGATAGTTGACTATTGTTGTTATTCTGAACATTCTTGTAGACCTCCTTGTAGGCCTTCCAGTTGCTTTTAAATGATCACTAGTGGTGGGTTTGGAATACGCGCTGTCACAACAGACAGGATGGAGAACTACTCTGGTTGGCGGGTGGGAGGGTGGGCAGGTCAGGTTACAAGGCTTTAGGCAGAACGGAGGCCCACTGTACCGAACTACAACGTCGTCTTTTGTTTTTATTTATTTATAGTGAAACACAATGAAATATATTTTGCGCCAAAAGCGATAACAAGTAAGCTCTTATGTGAATAGTTGCCGTGGAAGTTGTTGATCAGCGCAGGGAGTAACCCGGAAGTGACGTATTACACGGCAACATTAACAGTCACACATTCCTCACCAACAAGTGGTTCAGAGTATTAAAAGTGTCCCAGATACCAAATAACCGCAGGAGCCAGGACCGGGCACAGGCACGAAGGGTGCCGGTTGACAGTGGCGCCCCCTGGCTGATCCTAGATGTACATAATTACAGCGAGGAAAGGCGGGAACTGGGGCCCGAAACAACAAACGGTGCTCGCTGATAGTGCTGAGGCGCCCAGGCGGCAGGACAAACAAACGCAGCCCGCTCTGGTTACACACTAATGACCTTAGGCACTGGGCGGACTGACACACACCAGCAGCTTGGTGTGACTATAAGAGGCACTGACACATACCAGCAGCTTGGTGTGACTATAAGAGGCACTGACACACACCAGCAGCTTGGTGTGACTATAAGAGTCACTGACACACACCACCAGCTTGGTGTGACTAAGAGGCACTGACACATACCAGCCTGGTGTGACTATAACTTATAAGAGACACTGCCAGACACCAGCACCTTGGTGTGACTATAAGACACAGTGCCTCTTATACTTATAGTCACACCAAGCTGCTGGTGTCTGGCAGTGCCTCTTATAGTCACACCAAGGTGCTGGAGTCTGGCAGTACCTCTTATAGTCACACCAGGCTGTGGGTGTCTGACAGTGCCTCTTATAGTCAGACCAAGCTGCTGGTGTCTGGCAATGTTTCTTCTCATCACACCAAACTGTGTTAAAAAAAATAAAAATTGAATGACAAGGTATTTACTCTGCCCATAATGTATAAGCTCCTGCGAGGGTGTTTGTTTTCAATGCTGGACAGTGCCTCTTATAGTCAGACCAAGCTGCTATATTTGAGCTGAAAGAACCCAAAATACTTTTGACAAGCTTTCCAAAAGTCCTAACACTATGACCGGTATTGACATCTCGTGATGACCACGTGATGTGGAATGGCCACTGTCAGACACCAGCAGCCTGGTGTGACTATAAGAGGTACTGCCAGACACCAACAGCTTGGTGTGACTATAAGAGGCACTGAAACACACCAGCATCTTGGTGGCGGATTCTGGAATTCCTTTAATTCCTGTGAATTTCTCTGCCATCTTGATTATGACATCCACTGGTTTGAAGGTGTTAAAGTGGCCTTGTATGGTCTTCCTCATGAGCGTTGTTATGTGTATTTTCTTGCGTCTAAGCACTTTACACGTTTTTGTTTCTTTCCCGCACGATTTAGCGTATTTACCGGAGTGCTTGGTGTCGGAGTCTGAACTCATCATCGATGAGTCTGACGATGAGTCCGAAGAGGAGGATTTGTGTTTCCTCCTCTTCTTAGGCTTTTTCTGAGTCTTCATGAGGGGCTTCTTTTAATGTGCTCTCGTGTACTCGTCTCCGTCTGAGGAATTATCTCTCTTGTGTTTGCGCTTCCGTGCAGACACAAACACTTCCTCTGAGTCGTTGTCTGTTAAGGCCTGATCTTCCGAATAGTCCTCCCATTCCAACTCATCGGAATCTTGCGGTACCTTGGTTCGCCTTTTCTTTGACGTACCTGCTCTAGATGGTAACATTTCTTCCATCTTCTGCTTGGCAACCTGCTCGTTTAGGTCGCTATCCGCGGGGCCGGGGCCGGTATCGTACCCCCCTGCCTCCTCAGAATCACTTTGTTCTGGCGAGGGCAACCTTTGTACCCGCGCAGCGGTGTGGCGTCTTCACCCGCACTGAGTGCGTGAGTTGCCTCTGCCATACTCTGCTTCATAGCCATGGCTCCGAGACTGAGTAAAAGGAAGAACAATGATTAGGCATTGTCTTAGGCGAAATAGCACACTGCTAATTAGAGTATAATTATACTAGGTGTGTATTTTATGGCATTAAATCAATTTTTAAAGCAGACGTATGGCTATCATACAGTCACAGAATAACGGTATGGGTAACCAACCGATCCTAACGAGGGATGGGAACAGTGTAATGGTGCCTCCCACACTCTAAGTACCTATAAACTTCTCCCATCTCTGGCTTTTTGTTGAAGAAAATACTACAGGACTCGGAGGTACGCTTTAACGAGAATCACAAATGGGGGAATCTTATTGAGACCCAGGGAATGAATCCCCAACAATGTAACTGGCTCCTGCCAAACAACTCTCCGTTTGGCAGTGAGCGGCTTAATTAATAACCGAACAATGGAAACATTGTTCTTTCGATCATGCCAATTACGATTGAAACTAAGCTGCAAAACAGTAATATCTTATCGAAAAGTTTCAAGAACCTTTGTACATGAATGCTAACATGAACTAAACCAACGTATCGAGTTTGAAAGATACTAACCTGTTTGGTTTTGTCGTAAATGTAGAAAAACTGCCGGAGTTACTCGAATGTTACGCGAGCTCATTATGCTAATTGCTGGACCCGGATGTGCTTCCTTCTCCCTGGGCTATGAGTAGCCATAGGTGTAGTACCGAGGTAAAATATATATATGCTACATTACACAATAACCTAAGGTCGGATAGTAATGTTATCAGAGCCCGGTGTCCCCGTTGTCCACCAACGCTCACTGTAGTGAGAACAGGGAACTACCGGCACGAACGTGGCGCCCCCTGGGACGCGTGCCTGGGCGGGCGAGCGCCCCTGGTTCGACAAGGGGTACTGAAGCGGGAGGAAGCACAACTGTCAGCGCGAGATGTCACGACGGGGAGACAGGGCAAAAGGAGGCCTCAAGCTTTTTAAAGAGATTGGATGTAGTCTCTACTTCTACTCTCTTCACGTTTTATGACAAATGGTGCCACATCCTACCCTGCTCCACAACTCGTAACGCTTATTGCAACACACTTATAGTATACACAGATATAGCAGAAGGATAATTCCAGCCCCATTGCTCCCCTCCCCCATACCATACACACCCAGCCCCCAGGTGAGCAGCTCGCCGAGTTGCTTTTCTGGGTCACGTGAACAATGGTCAGTGGTGCCAGATGCTTTGCAGCTGGACACGCGTCTCTCGCGTGGGACACCATATGGCACGTCACCCTGTTTGTGTACACAGGCAGTTCTCCGGGCCCACGCCTCCAAAACCACCACAATCCCCGCATATATAAATAGGACATAAAGGGCTGCACTGTTCCAGGCGTTGTAAAAACTGCAGACGTTCTCTCACACAGCTAATACTAAGACGGCTTTCCCGTCTACTCCCCTTAATTCTCACCGTCTCAGATTTGTGTGTGCCGAAATCTGGAGTTGCGTGGAAGAAGTCAACATATCACGTTTCACTTGGACGGGGATATATTGGGATTTCAACCACAAAAATGCTGCCTGTTGAATCCTCGGACGACCTGCAAGTTGCTACTTGTGATTCTTGAATTGTTTGATTTTCACTTACATTCTTTTTTACACTCATAGTTAAGCTAAGTCAGCATACAATGACACCATGCACGAGGTGTGCTGCCAGATATAACATGGAAGCGGTCCATGGATAAGTCGTCTAGTTAAAACCTATTAAACAATCGTGCGGAATTTCCTTAAATTAGTTGTCTATACCTGACGTCCCTACACTTGGTCCAAGACATCAGGAGAAGCTGGTTGTTGAAATGCTAAGCTATGAAAATGTGGAATCGCTTAGGCTGGCAACCACCTCAAAGTAGGCGGGCGGGCGTGGGAAGACTGTCCGCCCAGATCACACTGGCGCCTCATCCTGCACATGTCCATGTAAGCATTAAAGTCGACAGTAGAGACACGCGGCCAGCTCCCCTGGATGCACACCACGTGACATGTAGCTGCATGCGTAATGCGCATGGCACACTGTGGTTATTGTACTCGATCCCCTGGACCTGCGCCGAAAGCCACCGACCAGTGTTGTGGCGGAGCGGTGAGAGGCTGTATATAATTGGGGTGGGGGGTGCTCTCCCTGACCTTGCCGCTCGGAGCCACTCCTACTGCGCCCCCTTCTACCAACACGTCGCCGCGCAAATCTCAGCAGGTAGAAGGAGCGTGTTTGGAGGCACGGCGGGGTCAACCTTGGAGCACGCAGCTCCCAGACGGGTCCCCTGGAACCACGGACCTCCGCGCTCCCTGGTACCGCGCGACGTTCGTTATTTATATGCCATCGGCAATTTTTTATTCAAACGTGCCCCTGCGACCGAAAGGTCCTGAGAAAAAGCGTCTCCCAGAGGTGGTTTACTAACTACTTCAGCTAGATTTTGCGAGGAGACGCGCTATTTTTCTTCTTTTTCTATGAAATGTTTATGTTCTTTAATGGAATAGAATGTTTCATTAGGGGACGACCAGGCCCGACGGGAACCAAACTTGTTCTTCTCAGTCAAGACAGTTCTCCATCGAAAGTGGTGACCTTAGATGTTGCTAGGACGTAAAACAACAACAAACAAACTCAGTCAAGACACATAACATCGGTCCAAGAAACAGAACACGGCTAGAGAACCGACACATTGAGAAGACAAACATAGGCCGACTCACGGCCTCGAAATGCATTATTTGTATAAGAACATATACAAAGTATATGTACATATATACACATAATGTAAGCAGGAAAAATGTCATTATAATCCATACACCCCGCCGGCATATAGTCTGGTTGTTGTTTGCTATGTTTTGTATATATGTGTATATATAATAATACACCCACACAATCACAGACACCCAACACCCCTATAGTATCTGACCGTGCTACTGCTAGCAATGTAGGTAAGGTGGGTACGTTCAGACTTTGTTCTAGCTGTATTTCCTTAGTAGTAATTTGGTGATTAAAAACTTCTTTACACTAAAGTCTTAGCACTGTTGAAGAAGCCTTGTCGAACACCGGGCAGCTGCGAGCTGCTTGACCGGCGATTACTTCAGAGGTAATAGCCCTGTCACATTACGACGCATCGTGCTAGCGTTTGCCGACGGAGGTGATTTTGCGCCAATACATCGATGTATGTCAATATGTGTTACTCGAACGTTACGCGTTCATTGTGCATACATTGGTATACGTCGATGTTCAGCGTCACTCGTTAAGGGTCATGAAAGTTTTGTGCATGCACAAAAGTTTTAACGTTCGACAACGTGTGGCTTTTACTTTGGGCGTACATTATGTATACATTAGACATACATCAATGTATGTTAGACAAACATTCACTATGTAGCACTATGTTGACCTACGTCAGTCGGGACGGAGAGCCAGTGGTAAAATACAGCCTGCGTATTGACAACGTACATTTTGCTTTTCTTCACCGTGTCTTGATGTATGTAATGCATAAGGCTTACTTCTGGTGATCGAATTACGTATATAACGTTCACCGGCGTCTGGGAGTGTACCGCGAGCGTCATGCAATCTTTTTTTGCCGGGAGGCATGTTAGACATATGTTGGCCATACGCTCTACTACGTTGCGCATACGGTATGTAAACGTCCAACTTTGCCTGCCCCGTGCCAAAAAGTTTGACGCATCTCAACATTTGAAAGTCATTTTAGCCATTGGCCATGCGCTTGTGCGATGCGTCGTAATGTGACATGCTGCTTTGATTTGCCTTCCCTGGCCCTGAGGTGGCGGCGTGTTGGCAGCGCGCCCTGAGCGCGGCTTGTGTTTGTTCAGGGCGGGGTTTATTTGTGCTGGTGCCGGGGCCGTTGACACGGACGGCCCTGTCACATCGAGCTGCTCACCGAGCTGCTCGCCCGGAAACCGGCCTAATGTGGCCAGAATCCCTCAGCCTCCAGCCACGGCGGCCCCAGTACACCTGCCGGGCACCAGCGGGGCACCAGCCGGCCAGCCGCAGACTTCTAATCGAGGCACGTGTGGGCAGCAGCGATGTGGGCAAGTCAGGGCCACGTGACACTAGAACTAGCACCAGTAGAACGATCACCAGTAGTAGTATCACCTCGGATCCCAGACTCCTGGCTACTCACATATAGGGACAGAAACAGCATTCGTAAGCAGCTCCGAGCTGTCTTTAGCTTTATAGTGGCTCTAGGTCCAAATATAGCAAATGCTGCTAAACACTTTCGGGTGTGGTGGGAGAACTATTGCTCGGTTCCAGGTGGCACAGACCTGGTTGGTTGGTGCTTCAGGCTCTTTTCCTCTATTCTAGATGAATCACACCTCGTTCGAAAATCGTGTTCACATAATAATAAATTCAAATTAGTTTGTTCATAGCCGTTCATGGCGAATCCATCTGAAATATTTAGGAGTACAGGGGTGCAAAACTAGTGTAGGCTAAAACGGTCGGACGCACGCACGCACGCACGCACGCACGCACGCACGCACGCACGCAGCACGCACGACGAACATGGATTACGCACATGGCTGGCAGGTGTTTCTTGTATGGGCACATTTGCAGGATGTACAGAAAAACTAAAGTCATGTGAACTTTCAGTCGTCAAGTAGCATGGCGGTGTAAATACGGTGCCTTGCCACTTAAACCAGTCTGAAAGGCTTGTTTGTCTCTATGCGCTTTAATGCCCTGCCAGTATCCGGACCTGGCGTGGGAACGAACACTGGTCACATCAGTGGTTCAGGCCTCTACATTCTGTTATTGAAGAACTATAATGTTTGTATAGTTCCTGACCACCCTTGGGGACTAGCATTGGCTAGGTGCATGGTCAGTTGTATTACCGCCCATGTAGGACCGGTGGTTGGCATTGCCCGACCCGACAACACTGCCGGCGGCTACAGTGCCACCGACATTCTACAAAATGCACAATTTTCACTGATAAGTTTTTGTAGTCCTTAATGTATGACTGCCTAGTTATGCCCCTCATAATAGGGCTTTACTTAATAAATTCTTACAGTGTGTGAATAGTAATGCTACCAGTAATAAAAGAAAGTTCAATGCTAATCTTTCCTATTTCAATAGTGTGTGTTGGAAACACCATATTGATTCGAGCGGAATTTCTCCCTGTCCCTCTGCTACAATAGACTAACTAGTTCGTCATTCCAGCGGGGCGGTGCATTGTGGGTTGCGTCCAAGCAAAACAAACCCGCACGAAGCACATGCCACATGCTAATACACTGGGCACAGCTATGAAATGTGCTAGTTTCAGCTCATCTCAGCCCTTGTTTGAAACCTAGAATACCAAATATAAAAAATATTAAGATGTTAATCTTTTATCGCAGTGGATGCAGATAGCCCTGTAGGCGTCTTTTATGTCTATACAGGCGATGAAGTCCCCTTGGGTCATAATCTTGACTAAATCACCCACTCCTAGATAGGAATTTTTCTAGACACTTCCGATACATAGTTGTTTATGGGCCTGTCACACTACGACGCTTCTCCCGGCGACCCGTCAGCATTGAAAATAATATCTTGCGCGTCGAGAAACGTTAAAGATAGTGGAAATATGGTGAAATTGGATGTTGGCGCAGCGTGTCAGTAGCGTGTTGGTAGCATGCAGCCAACGTTGTGGTAACGTATATCGGCGCGTTCTCTCTGGGTCTGTGTCTCTGTCTGTGTCTCTGTATGTGTCTCTGTCTGTGTCTCTGTGTTTGTTTATGTGTCTCTGTGTCTGTCTCTGTATGTGTCTCTGTGTATGTGTCTCTGTGTGTGTCTCTGTATGTGTCTCTGTGTGTGTCTCTGTGTGTGTCTCTGTGTATGTGTCTCTGTATGTGTCTCTGTGTCTGTGTCTCTGTCTGTGTCTCTGTCTGTGTCTGTGTCTGTCTCTGTCTGGGTCTCTGTATGTGTCTATGTCTGTGTCTCTGTCGGTGTCTGTCTCTGTCTGTGTCTCTGTGTTTGTTTCTGTGTCTCTGTGTCTGTCTCTGTATGTGTCTCTATATGTGTCTCTGTGTATGTGTCTCTGTGTCTGTCTCTGTCTGTGTCTCTGTATGTGTCTCTGTCTGTGTCTCTGTCTGTGCCGCTGTCTCTCTCTCTGAGACACACATACACATACACAGACACACACACATATATACACACAGAGACACAAATACACACACACATACACAGAGACACACACACAGACAGAGATACACACAGAGACACAGACAGAGACACAGCCAGAGACACATACAGAGACACAGACAGAGACACATACAGAGACAGACACATAGACACAGACAGAGACACATACAGAGACAGACACAGAGGCACAGACAGAGACAGAGACAGACACAGACACATAGACACATACAGAGACACATACAGAGACAGACACAGAGGCACAGACAGAGACACATACAGAGACAGACACAGAGACACAGACAGACACAGACACAGAGACACAGAGACAGACACACAGACAGAGACACAGACAGAGAGAGACACAGAGGCACAGACAGAGACACAGACAGAGACACATACAGAGACAGACACACAGACAGAGACACAGACAGCCACAGATACACAGACACATACACAGTCAGAGACAGAGACACAGACGGAGACACAGAGACACAGACAGAGACAGAGACACAGAGACACACACACAGACACAGAGACACACACACAGCAACGTGTGAGCAACGACCCTCCCGTGTGCGCGCCGTGTGTCTAGCGTTCCCATAACGTTATTCTGGCGCGTCCAACGGAGCTGGACGACTGTCTAACGTCCTCCTAACGTCCTTACCCATATATTTGCGCGCGCTGCCGGTCGTTGGCTTTTTTTTGACACGCTTAAAACCTTGGACGACCAATAGCGCGCGCCAGCGTTCCCCGCTGATCGTCAACGTCAAAGATAGTGTACCGACGTGTAGCGAAATGTACCGACGCCCCCGTAACGCGCCATCAGCGCGTCCCGACGTTTCACTTATTATCGCCCAAAATCACTACACGTTGACAGGTCGCCGGTTAGAAACATCGTAGTGTGACACCCCCATTACGGACAGCCCACTCGGCTTACTGCAGTCCACAATTGTTCAATAATGGGGCTGTCACATTACGACGTTTCTCACCAACGCGCGTCGACGCGTCGCCTTTTTGGGCGAAACGCCGGCACGCGTTACCGGCGCGTTACGAACGCGTTAATGGCGCGTCGGTACACTTTGAGTGACAGCCAGGTCTGGATGGACACATTGGCGTGCGTCGGGCTGACACGCGCCAACACGCGGGCCGACACGCGCCAACGTGTTGGATCGCCCGTTACGGGCGCATTTGCAAGACATCGACACACGTTACCAGCAAGTTGGGGGAACGTTGCTCGCACATTGCTGTGTGTGTCTGTGTGTGTGTGTCTCTGCATCTGTGTGTGTGTCTCTGTGTCTGTGTGTGTGTCTGTGTCTGTATGTGTGTCTCTGTGTGTGTCCCTGCCTCTGTGTGTGTCTCTCTGTGTGTCTCTGTGTCTTTGTGTGTGTCTCTGTGTGTGTCTCTATGTCTCTGTGTGTGTGTGTGTCTTTGTGTGTGTGTCTTTGTGTGTGTGTGTGTGTGTGTGTCTGTGTGTGTGTCTGTGTGTGTGTCTATGTGTCTCAGTGTGTGTGTATGTGTGTCTCTCTGTGTCTGTGTGTGTCTCTGTGTCTGTGTGTGTCTGTGTTTCTGTCTCTGTGTCTCAGTGTGTGTGTCTCTGTGTGTCTCTGTGTTTGTATCTGTGTCTCAGTGTGTGTGTCTCAGTGTGTGTGTCTCTGTGTCTCAGTGTGTGTGTCTCTGTGACTGTGTGTGTGTCTCTGTGTCTGTGTCTCTGTGGCTGTGTGTGTTTCTCTGTGTTTCTCTCTCTGTGTCTCAGTGTGTGTGTCTGTGTGTGTGTGTCTATGTCTGTGTCTGTGTGTCTCTGTGTGTCCGTGTGTGTGTCTCTGTGTTTCTGTGTCTCAGTGTGTGTCTGTGTCTCTGTGTCTGTGTGTGTCTCTGTGTGTGTCTCTGTGTCTATGTGTGTGTCTGTGTGTGTGCGACACAGAGACACACACACAGGGACACAGAGACACAGACACAGGGAGAGAGGGGGGGAGGGAGAGAGACGGAGGGAGGGGGGAAGGGAGGGAGAGGGGGGGAGGGAGAGAGAGGGAGGGAGGGGGGAAGGGAGGGAGAGGGAGGGAGGGAGGGGGAGAGAGAGAGAGAGAGAGAGAGAGAGAGAGAGAGAGAGAGAGAGAGAGAGAGAGAGAGAGAGAGAGAGAGAGAGAGAGAACGTGCCGATATACGTTACCACAACGTTGGCCGCGTGCTACTAACACGCTGCGCTGACATCAAACTATTTCCCAAACCGCCAAAAAGTTGGACGTGTCTCGACGCGTACAACTTATGTTGTGTGTTGGCGGTACGCCGGTAAGAAGCGTCGTAATGTGACAGCCCGATAACCACCGAAATTGCAACTTTTTTCATCCCAGTTACACCCCTCCTCCTTATTATAAGAGAAGCAGGGCTTCTTCCCATCTTTACTGAACAGCTGCAGGTTACTACCCTGGCAAACCTTGGTTGAGCTCTGATTACCCTTTGCTGACTGGCTTCGCATGAATTCAAATGCATAGTATTTGAGAGCTAATTTGGGATTCCCATCGCAGAAGGCGTCATACCGATCAGTAACCGCAAGTTTCCTGATGTTTGTTTGTTGTTTTACGTCCTAGCAACATCTAAGGTCATATCAGGTCGGATACCGACTTGTGACAGTGTGCACTCATGGTGACTTTATAGTGCTGCCTCACTGGAAGACCAGGCCACCAGCACCATGACCTGATATCCCACTCAGTCACATTATCCTGTCACTGAGCCAACCAGTCCTTGCCCTATCATAGTAATGCCGAGTGCCAGGCTAGGTAGCAACAAGTATAATTTTTAAGTCATTGGTTTCACTCGACATGGGTTACCAACATGGGAGACGGACACTCTAACTCATTCGGCCATCCCGTCTGGTCTCAAGTTTCCTGATTGCTAGGTCGTAACTAGCATGCAACTGGTCTTGGAACTTCCCAGTTTTTGCCTTCCCACAGATATACTTTATGTGTATGTATAAATGTTTATGATATAAGCGGTGAAGGTGAATCTATTGCGTGCTGATTTTGGAAGGTTCTATGGTACAGCTAGAGCGGCTTGGAGCCCTGTTGCTTGTTGGGGCAGGTAAGCAAGACAGCTGGTCAGCAAGTGCTTCCTGTCCTAACACCGGTTGGTCACTTCTACCCCAGGTAAAAAGTTATTTGGAATTTTGTGAGGTATTTGCGGACAGGATAAACCCATATCCATGCAGTGTGGAGCAGATATGTTTGTATCTTACCTATTTGGCGCGGCGCTTGTGTTATTCATCAATCCGCAATTATGTGAGTGCCGTCAATAATCATTTTAAAGATCTCGGTTTCAAGCCAGTTGACTATGAGAACCATTGTTTTAAGAAATGTATGTTGGGTATTAGGAGGTTGAAAGGTGACGCGGTGAAGCAGGCTGCACCTATCTTGCCGCACCTCCTGAACAAATTGTTTGTTCAACTACGTCAGACTGAAGCACACATGGCAGTAAGAGCGGCCATGTTGATGTCGTTCAGGGGGTTACTTCGGAAGGGACATGTTAGTATTGTTACTAATTCGGATGTGGCCCTGTTCCGGAGTGATGTTGTGGCCCATGTGTGGGGGATGATGCTGCATATCAAGAAATCAAGTCAGTTTAGGCAGCGGATGCATCTGATTCCTATCGCTAGGGTTAAGAATACAAAATTATGTGCAGTGCATTGGGATGAGGTTCATGTGCAGCAGTGTTCTGCACATGTAGACGCAGTTGCGTTCTGGATGCCACGAATGGGTCACACTGTCCCTTTATCGCACAAATATTATCAGGCGGTAATTAAGAATGCTTGTTCTGTGACAGGTTTGGATGCGTCTGAATTTTCAACACATAGCCTTCATCGGGGGGACGCCACATTTTTATGCATGTGTGGCGCGTCGATTCAGGACATTATGGAAAGGGGGGATTGGAAGTCGGATGCGGTGTTCCAGTATCTGGCACTGTCGGTGGAGGAGCGTCTAGCGAGAGACATGAGGGTGGCGCTGCATCTTGCTTGATGACCTCTTGCTTGGGTTCTTGGGGTCTTAGAGGCCAGCCAGAGTCTATTTACTCATTCCATTTACATATATACATTTGTGCATATAATATAGCATCTGTTTAGCCGGGGGAACAGCCAGCGCACCAAGTGGTGGGTTTGATCATTTTAATTACACAGTACAGGCTGAGTGAGCCATCTTGGTATTATAGGGTCTTCGTATAAACATAGACACTAATAAAGTCTGTACTAGACTACTAAATGACTGAAACATACAATCCTCCAAGCATTGTTTATCCCATCATTACTAACAACCTACTTACTCAAACTACTTCATGTAGTCAAAAAACACACCTGAGGTATTAAACTTTTAAGCATAACCCTACAAGCTAACCACACTCTATCTAACAGAATAAACAAACCATTCTACTAACACTCACTCCATCTCAAAATGTTAACTCCAACAACATGATAGTTTTGTAATTCACAACACAGTAGGCATACAAACCGATGAAGGGAAACTATGCACCTAACCACTCAGTAATGTAAAGGTCTAATCAATACACATGTACGTATCAAGTGTGTATGAATACAACATATAACTGCTATTTTTATATGTGAATTGGCAAACTATACCATTGAATGTTTGATATTGTTATTTCAGCTGATTTGGGCTAGCTGCTGATGACAATATCAGACTACATATGCATATATTGTAAATAACTGTATTGTCACATGGCTGGAAGACCAGTGCCATGGCGCTGACAAAAGACTTTATTCAATGAATAAACTATATTTACAACCAAAAAAAAAAGACTCGTCCTTATTGTTATTATTATTACTATCACCACTTAGCGCAGATAATATGTTTAACAACACGCTGTAACTCTTGCAGGTCCAAGTCTTTTTTATCTAAGTCCCAGCAGCAACATTTGTTTGTTTGTTGTTTTACCTCCTAGCAACATCTAAGGTCATATCAGTTGGTTGTTGGAGTTTTACATCCTGGCAACATCTAAGGTCATATCAGTGCTAGGATGGGTGCCGACTTGTGACAGTGCGGACTCATGGTGACTTTATAGGGCTGGCAAACTGGAAGACCAGACCGCCAGCACCATGACCTGATATCCCACTCCCAGCCACAACAAGGTTCGACCAGTTCAAATGGAGACAGCTTTTTTTAAAGTCTTTGCGGTCTTCCAGGTATCTGTGGAGCGACCACTTACTGCATTTTTTCCTGTTGGAAGTGTGGGGACCCGTGAAGAAGGGACCTGTTCACCTGAAATCAACAGATGGAATGGAGACCTTTTCTGACAGCAAGAGAGTTGTGGCAAGATGGAGTGAACACTTCCAGAAGCTACTCAACGTCCCTCGTGACATAGATCATGAAGCTCTGGACAACATCCAGCAGCGCCTTACCAAAACATGACTCGATGAGATTCCAACCATGGATGAGATGGCTAGAGCAATCGCCAGCCTGAAAGATGGCAAAGCACCTCGGGGTGATGGAATTCCTGCCGAAGTATGGAAGCACGGAGGAGACAATCTGCTCAACAGACTGCACCAACTAATCACCAATGCCTGGGAGGAGGTTCTGTACCCCAAGCATGGAAGGATGCCAGCATTGTAACCATCTACAAGAAAGGTGATCGAACAGACTGTGGGAACTATAGAGGAATCTCTCTTGTTTCCATAGCAGTCAAGATCTTCGCTAGGATCCTACTCAACAGACTATCTATTCACATAACACCTGATGTATTTCCAGAGTCACAGTGTGGCTTCAGAGGTAACCGGAGCACCGTGGATATGATATTTTGTTTCCGACAGCTACAAGAAAAGTGCATTGAGCAGGACCGACCGACAGTGGTACATGGTATTTGTCGATTTCACTAAGGCATTTGATACAGTCGGGAGGACCGGGCTACTGAGGAAGTACGGATGCCCAGAGAAGTTCACAACTATGATCGAGGCTCTACATCCAGGAATGATGGCGAACGTTAGTGCTGGAGGGGAAGTCTCGAAATCGTTCGGGGTTACCAATGGGGTCAAGCAAGGTTGTGTACTGGCCCCCACGCTCTTCTCCATCTTCCTATCAGCAATGCTCGACGAGGCTTTCCGAGACATGGGGGATGGCATCTATATACAGTCCAGACAGAGCGCTGACCTATTCAATGTCGCACACTTCAGAGCGAAGACCAAGACTACTCAGATACTGGTGAGAGAGCTACTATTCGCAGATGACAGTGCACTGGTTGCCCACTCTGCTGAAGAGATCCAGAAAATAGTGGACGCTTTCTCCGATGCATCAAAGAAGTTTGGCCTGAAGATTAACATCAAGAAGACGGAGGTGCTGTACCAACCCAACTCTACAAGAACCCAAGAGGAGGAGATCATGGTTGACGGAAACAAGCTGAACTCTGTTCCGGAATTCACCTATCTCGGAAGCACTATATCAAGTGATGGACGCATTGATGCTGAAATACAGAGGAGGATGGCCAAGGCTAGCGCATCTTTCGGCCGACTACGCCAGAGACTCTGGAACAACCACCTTGTGTCCATTCGGGTCAAAGGTAAGATCTACCGTGCAATCGTGCTATCCACCTAACTATACGGAGCCGAGGCCTGGACAGTGTACAGACGGCAGTTGAATAAGCTGCATGCCTTCATGATGCGACATCTGCGTTCAATCATGAGGCTAACCTGGAAGGACAAAGTGACAAATAAGGAAATACTCGAACGAACGGGGCTGCCCTCTATGGAAGATCTTCTGATCAAAAAGAATCTCCGGTGGACTGGACACCTCATGAGGATGTCATCAGACAGGCTACCAAAGCAGATCCTCTATTCTCAACTGTCTTCTGGCTACAGAAAGGGAGGGCGCCCTCGTCTCCGGTTCAAGGATACCATCAAGAGAAACCTGAAGCTGACATTAAGACCGACTCATGGACGCAACTCTCACAGCAGAGAGCTAAATGGAGAGCGGCAGTCAAGTAATGAAAGCAGTCTTTGTCGCATCGCGACCGACAGCATGATGATGATGATGGTTAATAACATTTGTTGGGCTAGGAAATGGGTAGGGTTAATCAGACATTGGTTATATATTTCTTTGAAACAAGTTTCTGCATTTGATATTTTAATATTTAGAACAAGAATTAAACATGGTGATGTGAATATCAGCCTGTAAAGTATTTTGTGGGGAATTGTATGTTTCTAAGCTCAAAATGCTTAATTATGGATAGTTGTGTCTTAAATATATTCATTATATTATATTGCATCCATGTATCCATGTTTATGCCAAATTGTTCTGAATTTCTATTAATTTTGAATAAAATCGAAGTTTTGGACAACGCATATCGGCAAACTCAATGGCCGATCACATTAGTTTTGATCCCAACGCCGTTTTCAGCGCATGCGCAGTCGGAATGACGATCTTGTCTATTAGCCAGGAGGCTGGACGGACATGAGCTTCGTGCAGAGATACCGCGAGGTGCTGTCACATTAAAGCTGCATAGTCCAATGGTTTTGAGTTTCTGTCATTTTCTGGGATAAATATATAATAGGTTGATGGATATAATCTACCTTCCTTTAGTTTGAAGTAACTTTTATTTTAAATGGGTAACCTTTGAGATATTTGAAGTGCAAACATGCTAGATTAATTTTGGCAAGCACGCCAAAACTCAGACACCATAGGCTTCTCCAGTAACAAATTCTATTATTAAACGTTCTCAACATTCCTTTCTATGTGGCAACAAATCTTTGATAAGTGCACCACTATCTAAGTTATATATATAGAATCAAATCTCGATAATTGTTTTGGTGTAGATAAAAATATATTTTCATCGGACTATGCAGCTTTAATAGAAAACTGACACTAGTGACAATACTGCATCCAGATGCACATATGGGTGATTAGATGAGGTGGCGTGGAGATAGCGTGGAGAGGGGACACATTTGAGTGTCCTTTTTTATTCCGTTTTTGCACACCAGTTTGATAAGCCACTCCCAGGAGATGGTCCCGGATCGGGTGGTTGCGGGCGTTTATTGCGGGTTTTAACAGCTTGCCGCTGACGGCCGAGACAGACGTGATGGCGGCGAGAACTACGTCGTGGGAAACTCCCTGTTGCCATGGAAACGGTGGAGTGGCGCGGGTCGGCGAGTGCCGCAGTAAGCGCCACCTGTCAACGCGACTACAACGACTTCCAGCACTCGAAGAAAAGGGGGACAGGTGCCCGCGTTTCAGTAAGTTCACCAGGGAAATGGACCAACTCCACGCTGTCAAATCAGCTTTTTTACACTAAGTTCAACTCCACGCTGTCAAATCAGCTTTTTTAAACTAAGTCAATCTCGTGTCAGTTCACTCCACTTGACTTATAAAGGAATAAATAACTCTGCGGCACACGTTACTTCTCTGCAAATGCGAAACTTTGCTCGGTTTTGTTCAAAGCAAATAGTGTCATTTCTTCATTTGGCCTTATATTATTTAGAACGCCGTTTTCAGCACGTTACTAGGGTCTGTCAGTTTAGTGGTTGGGGCGAGTACTGTCACCCACAACTGTATGTCTGACAGTACGCGTGACCTTGGAGTGGTGCACTGTGCCCTACCTAGGGGTGGCCACCATTAGGGGGTCTGATACTCGTGATAGCACTCGCTGCCCACCCTGCATGTACTCAGGGTAGCTGATGCCCACTGCCCGCCCTCAGGGTAGCTGCTGCCCACCGCCTGCACTCGGGTAGCTGCTGCCCACCACCCGCCCTGCCTGTACTCGAGGAGCTGCCCACTCAGGGTACCTGCTGCCCACCGCCCACTCAGCCTGTATTCGGGTAGCTGCTGCCCACTGCTCACCCTGCATGTACTCGGGTAGCTGCTGCCCACCACCCGCCCTGGCTATACTCGGGTACCTGCGGCCCACCACCCACCCTGCCTGTACTCGGGGTTGCTGCAGCCCACCGCCTGTCCTGCCTGTACTCGAGTAGCTGCTGCCCACCACCCGCCCTGCCTGTACTATGGTAGCTGCTGCCCACCGCCCGTCCTGAAAGAGCTGCCCACCATCCACCCTACCTGTACTCGGGGAGCTGCCGACCGCCCGCCTTACAATCAATATGTGGTTGTTTTCACCCAGCATTCTGCCTGAGTGTTTAGTTACGTGCCGTATCCGCTGTACGTTCTCACTGGTGTAACTACTAGTACTACCGAATATGCCTGTTAAAATTGCATAATCTGATAAAAGCTCAAAATTTTTAAAACCAAAACACTGACCTAGATTTGAACCTACATATCCACGTTAGATAACTGTGCACTTATGAAGCATTTGTTGCTATATAGAATGCAAAACTAAGCAATTCAAAAGAGCCTGTTACTGCTGAATCCCATGCGGTCAGAGTTTTGACAAGCACACCAAAATTGATTTAGCATGCTTACACTTCAAATATCTTCAAAGTTAGCCATTTTAAATGGAAGTTACTTCAAGCTAATGTAAGGTAGATTATACCATTTATCTCAGAAAATGGTAGAAACACAAAACCATCGCATTGTTCAACTTTAAAGTGGACAACCCAAGAGGATCTTGCACAATCTAGGCGCATTAAAGGTAGTTTAAATGTTGATTCCTATTCAATTCTATCACAGAAATACTACTACGCCAAACTGTTTTAGTTCACAAAGTCGACAAAACTCAGATGTCCTTCCACCCAACCACTGAATATAGTGTACGTGAGTTTAGCGCGCCAGGTACTTCCCGCCAAAACTTGTGGGTGAGCGACGCGTCCAGGTGCTATAACTAAGGCTGACACGAGAGGTGTGGCCTGGAATCTGCCACCCCGAGCCTCGGTCACGTGTTAGCCCGAGGTGGTCACATGACTGCCAGCACCCGACAGCATGGCACTAGGACCAACCCTTTTGGCCCTCAATGGGACATGAGGGTCCGTCACTCAGGCTCTCATAGAGACTCGCGTAATTCTATTTATACACGAACATGGCCTGCAAGCTATGTTAACATAGGTCTGCCCTCACCCTCCACCACCAAGACGAAGCGTTGCTAATTTGTAGTTAACTAACATCGGCTAGTGAAGCGTTAGCTATGTCCTAAACCAGGTGGGGAGTCGGTCTGGGTACCAAGCAGAGACATCTGGCGAAACAAGCATTATACTACAGCACGTGTAAACACCCGCAGAAATTGTCGTCTGCTGTGCCCGGGCGGCGTCCCTGGATCCAGAGTGGCGGCCAGATGTGGACGGAAGAGACAACCCAGATAACCCGCTTCTCCAGCCCACTGTTCGTTATGGCCCTGTCACACTACGACGTAACGACGTCGGCGTAGGGAGAACGTGAAGAACGTGAAGAACGTTGAACTTCTCGGCGTGGTATGCAAATTTGGGCACAAGTTGAACGTGGATGCAGCATAGTGGACGAGAGAGTAACGGCGGTAAAGCGTAGTGATAGCGTCATTCAACGAGAGAGGACAACGTAATTATGCTCACGGAACGTTATGAACGTTATTCCATTGCCAGAACTACGTTGCTTTACGTTACCTTACGTTACTTACGTCATTAAACATTGGCGAAACGCTGAACGTACGTTCTCCTGACGTTCCCATTACGCCGCATGGACGTTTCCACCGGCTTTAATGTGGGTCAATGAGTGGAACGTAGGGAGGAATGTTTGACTAACGTCCGTTTAACGTCATTGACGTTCGCCGAACGTGTACAGAATGTATGGCGAACGTAAACCCTTACGTTTGCATCACGTCAAAAGTTTTAAACAGGTTCAAAACCTTGACGCACGCCGACGTAGCTTGACGTCAGTCTAACGTCATTCTGAGGTCATCATAACGTAACCAAACGTACGGCAACGTAATGACGAAAAGTGATCACGTCAGGCTCACGTTGGCTCGTTACGTCGTAGTGTGACAGGGGTATTACAGCAATTGCACGTATGCTCGTCGAGATACGCCACAGTGAGCGAAAAGGACGATCTCTTTTAAGCATCGTTCATCGGCCATCGTGAAGCATCGTTGAGATAGACCATCGTGAAGCACGTTGATCCGAAACGTTCATGTGTCCAAAAGCTCACTGATATCCCGATTTTACTACTTGATCTCCATTTATTCATTGAGATTCTGGTGTAAAATATGTAGGCTAAGAGTGGCACAGTGCAACTTTAAGAGCAAAACTGTAACATTGGTAGACATACACAGATTCGATGTCGGGTAAAACTAAGCCAAACATGAAGCTGTATCTACAGCTATAAATAATATCGACTAGAATAGGTGCAATCACGGGACGTAGCCATAGACACGATTCCGAACTCCCACTTGTAAACACCACTTACATGTAGGGACGAGGCACAGCCGCAGTATATCTCCCCGTAATTAATAGTCGGGTTTTGTCAAAGCAGTGACGTGAAAGGAGGACAACAGTTCACATTCTCACAATGGCACTAACATCAGTATATAAAGACTGTGAGCAGTCAAAATATGTCCATCTAGTGGAAGTGACAAACAAAACATCCTTTGCATTTGATATTTATTTTCCTTAACGCTGCATAGTCCGATGAGAGCATCACATTTTCTAAACCAATACACTTATCTAGATTTGATTCTACATGTCCCACTTAGATACTGGTGCACTTATTAAACATGTGTTAGTGCATAGAAGAAACTAGAAAATCAATTTCAAAGGACCTGTTACTACTGAAGCATGTGGTGCCCAAATTAATTTAGCATGTTTAACCACATTGCTAGCCAAGGCAGCGGGAAGGTGGACAACCGGCGGCGGGAGGCTCAGGAAATTCACATGGAAACAATTACATATATTAACACGTAGGCTCGCCTTAAGCGGGGTTGGAATGTTAAATATATATATATATTAAAAGACCTAAACCAAAACCATCTAAAAAGAACATGAAGAGCCAAAGAACACCATGGTTGCAGAAAAACATTCTGATCTTCTTAATTAAACAGCCCGCTGACACGAAACTGAGTGCTTTGATCACTTCAGTTCCGGTGTGGCGGTTTTAAATCTCAGCATGTTTAGAGTCTACGCTCGGGGTTCTGCGCATGCATCAATGGGTTATGCACATGCGCATATCCGATTAACACGACTTGGGCGATTTGGGTCACCCGAGTTGCTAGAAATTCAAATAGAACACCACGAGTGGAGTTGACAAAAACACGTCCCTTGTGCAAAAAGTTTAACCTACCTCTTGGCTGGGGTTGGCTAGGAGCGATGACGTCACATGTGTGCGTCAAAAAGTTGCTATGGTCACCTAAGTTGACTAATCGAATACCCTGAAATGCCTTTAGATTTCAACGCATACTTAGAACCCCAAGCATAGAATCTAATCCCACCACCCGCCCTGCCTGTACTCGGGAATTTTAAACCGCCGTCTTTCGGAAATGACAGTGTTAGTACCAGATGGCGCCACCAGGCGACCACCGGGCGCACGCCGCGCCTCCACGCCTCATCACCCCATGGCGCACCTCCCCAACGGGTGTGACCCCTCTCTAATCCAAGGTCACTTCTAGGAAGCCTGGAGGTCACTTCTCGGACGCGGCGTCAGCTCCAGGCACCGGGCCGTCTGCTGGCTCCGCCACAGGAGGCGCTGCGACATGTGACGTGACGACAGGCGTCGTCTGGCTGTACGTCGTCGCACCGATGGGCACGACGTCAGTGAGGCTACGTCACAAAGACGAGGAGGTTAATTGGCTGAGCAGGCTAACTTGAGGCAAGGAGTGTACGCATACCGCTGAGTGCTGGTTATAATGGGTGCATGTGATGTAAACGATCATTTTAAATATAAAAGTTTTTTTAATCGATGAACATGAAGCACAAATTATGTCACTTTGACTTATTCACATATTGCGCCATGGATAAACTTTTTTGTACTACCATTTGGTGTTTTTTTCCTGTTACATGTGAAGATGTCAAGCTGGTGTAAGGACTTTGAAATAGGAAAACCCCGACTGCATGTGGCGCGCTGTACTCTTTCAAGCGCTGTCTGCATGAGACAGTGCTGCGGCCAGCGCCCTCCACGCGATGGTGTGGATGTAGATTCTTGTCAAATCGGATTTATTCCATAAATACAGCACCAAATGATTAGTGTGGGCACCAGTATCTAAGTTAGATATGTAGGATCAAATCTAGGTAAGTGTTTTAGTTTTGAAAATATATTTATACCATCGGACCATGCAACTTTAACTATGAACACGGCCGTTGTACAGAAACTGCCGCGTCCGCAGGTGAACCATTTAGTAAACTCTGCCAGGGCTGCAGGGTGACACCATACACACAGTAGCACCCACAAACTCACGCACACCCAGAAACCGACTCATATCGGCGGGAAGCTTCGACAGAGAGAAAAAAAAGGAGAAAATGTCACCGTGACTGTGAGTGGGCGGCGTCACTACCGTACATGGAACATTACGCGGACACATGGCGGCCCATCCTCGTCACCACAGGGGACGATGTGTGTGTGTGTGTGTGTGTGTGTGTGTGTGTGTGTGTGTGTGTGTGTGTGTGTGTGTGTGTGTGTGTGTGTGTGTGTGTGTGCGTGTTTTGGGCGCTCACAAAAGGGTGTATACATATGTAATGTGCAAGTTATACGAGCTTTTATTCTGTGTTACACACACACACACTCACACACACACAGACAGACAGACAGACAGACAGACAGACAGACAGCGACAGACAGACAGACAGACAGACACACAGACAGACACACACACAGAGAGTAAAACCTCTATACCGATCCCTCGACAGATCGACCACTCCCCGATATCGATCGCTTTATTTGGGCCCCAACAATACCATTGTAAGGATATTCTAACTCTAAACCGACCACCTCCCGAAATGGACCACTTAAAGTCAGTCCCATGGTCGGTCGATTTAGAGGTTTTACTGTGTGTATATAAGTATATATATATATATATATGTATATATATATATATATATATATATAGTATAGTTATACGAGTCTTACCTTGGTACAGATGATGGATAACTGTTGTTTTACCGAGGTATAAGCCTCGGATAGATGTGGGCTTAGGGAAAGGTAAGCACGTCCGGTACCAGCAATCTTAACCTACTTATTGAGGATAAAAATGACTTTCAAACAATGGATACTATTACTTTACCGAAAAGGTACACCAACGGAATAGATGTGGCAGGGTGTGGCGGGAGGGCCCTAGCCCACATCTATCCGAGGCTTATACCTCGGTAAAACAACAGTTATCCATCATCTGTACCAAGGTAAGACTCGTATAACTATACTATTTTACCTCGGTAAACAGCCTCAGGCTAGCCTCAGGCTAGGGAGACCTTTACATAATTCATTTTTATCCTTAATATCATTCTTTCTTATTATTATAACATTCTAAATTTTTGTTCTCACCTATTCTTGTTAGTTGGCGAGAAGACGCTTTGCAACGCCGGTAGGCTTTTCTAGTCGTTTATTATAATGTTTTGCAAACGACTTAGCCGTCTTCCAGCCTGCATGCGCTAGTATTCTTTTCACAGAAATACCAAGCACCCGTGCCTTGGAGACCATGGCTCCTCTAGTTGAGTGGGAAGAGTATTTACTCGTATCCACTCCAGCCAATTTCAACACCGTAATTGTCCATCTGGCAAGTGTGTCTCGTGAAATCGCCTTATGTGGCTTTATAAAGCTCACTAATAGTTGTTGTGATGCACGTAAATCCTTTGTCTTGTATATATAAGCCCGTATGGCCGACACAACACATAATTTCCGATCATTCGGAAAACAGTCTAAGTGAACCGTTGATAAAGGGTCACCTAACGTGTTCGATTTAAGCAATTTTTCTAAATCAAACGTAGCTTGTTGCTTGTCTATTTCTAATCCAGTTAAGGATAAAGCAACAATCGTCTGTCCTCTGTGTCCGGTTACTAACAATAACAGGACCGCGACCTTAAAACCTAACTGTTTTATATCTAACCACGAGTTGTGAGGCCAAGCCTGAAACAACTTAAATACTATAGAAACATCCCAAAACCGACTATACTTTGGTTTTGGAGGATTCCTTTGATAAATTGAACGAAGTAAATAACAAATAACATAATGTTTTCCAACTGTTTCGCCATCAATTCTAGGTAATATAATTGATAACGCACACCTCGCCGCATTAATCGATCCAAAGGAAAGTCCTTCATCCTCTAGAGAACGAAGAAACCGAGCTACTTGTGAAATCTTTGGATTTGTTGGTTTAACTTTCATTAACAAACAATGTACACCCCATTTCTTTAAATAGGTTGTATACATTTTGACAGTTCCTGGCCTCCAGGCATCCGATACTATCCTATCCTCAGTAATTCTGTCCAATCCAAATTGCTGTAGCTGCTTCCTTAGAAAAGGAATGCCAATAGGGGCGTCGTTGACACGTCGCCGTGAACCACTAGCGGTCCGTGGTGCGTCAGATTCCCGAGTTTTCTTGGGAATCGTATACGATCTTTTGCCAGTTGTGAAACTGCTGGCAGCCAAGGTTGCGTGTCCCAATCGGGCACCACCAGTATCGCATGTGTCCCTTCCAAGCCGATTTTTCTCACTACTCGGCTGATAATGCTAAATGGTGGGAAAATATAAAAATAATTATTTTCCCAGGTAATAGCAAACGCATCTACTTTCCAAGCATCCGGTTCAGGATGCCAAGAAACATAACAGGGTAACTTGTTATTATTTCGTGATGCAAATAAGTCAACTTCAGGTGTACCCCATTTTTCACAAACGAAGTTAAACAAAGGTGTAGAGAGAGACCACTCTAAATGGTCATGGAAATTTCTACTTTTATAATCTGCAAGTGTATTTTGTGACCCTGGAATATGCGCTACAGTCAGCCAGACTTGTTGAGCCTGTGCCCAGTTCCAAATCAGTTTAGATAACTGATTGCAAGACTTTGATTTGGTTCCACCCATGTTACGAATATATGCCATGGCAGTAGTATTATCAGTTAGTATTCTAACCTGTGATTTATTTATCTTTACTAAACTACGTAAGCCCAGATAAATAGCACGCAATTCTAGTGCATTAATATAGTCTGATTTTTCATCATCAAGCCATCTACCTCCTGTTGTGACCCCATCTCGATGAGCTCCCCAACCTTCTAACGAAGCATCAGTAGTAATTACTGTATTAGGTTCCGCCATGCGGATTGGATTTGGTGAACTTGCTATATGTTGCATCCACCATCCAATATCCTGTAACCCTTCTTGCGAAATAAACATCTTTCGCTCAAAATTGCCTTTAGTTCGTGTTAACGCTAAATTTTTATCTATTTCTAGCGACTTAATATGGGCCTTCCCATATAACACCGCAGGTGCATATGAGGTCATTATGCCAATAAGAACAGCAACCTGTCTAATTTTTGGCTTTGATAACTTAATAAGCTGAGTCGCTGTAGTCATAAACTTAATTAGTTTTTGTTCTGTTATCGACACTGTAAGGGACTGTGTATCCAGAATAAACCCTAAACATTTGAGTTGTTTTGTTGGTTTAAACACTGACTTTTGTTGATGTACATAAAACCCCAATTTAGTGAGTAATGCACATAAATCCAAAACTGCATTCACACAACCAATTTGTGTTGATGCTATAATAAAAGAATCATCTATGTATGGAAACATTATGTGACCCTTCCTCGCCATTACCGAGAAAACAGGTTTAAGCAATTTAGTAAATAAACGTGGCGCACAAGCTAAGCCATTCGGCATGCAGGTAAACTCATAGAGTTGGTTATCCCAAATAAATCGAAGAAATTTTCGGTATTGTTCCATTATGGGAAGCGTATAATATGCATCCTGTAAATCAACACTAGCCATCCACGCATCTGGTGTAATCAGATCTCGTGCCGTATCTAGAGAGAACATTTTAAAATGTCGATATTCCACCCTTTTATTAAGGATTGTTAAATCCAGGATCATTCGAACATCACCATTAGGCTTCGGTCTCGAGAAAATGTTTGAAATAAACTGTCCTGAACAGTGTGTCACTTTTTGTATAATTCCTTTCTCAAAGAATTTATGTACCTGTTTAGTTAGTGCGTCTCGTTCAACTGGTTGAATGTTATATGGAAAAGGTATTATACTTTGTACAGGAATTTGTGTAAAGGGAATTTGAACACCCCTAACTATTTCTATAATTTCTTGGTCACTAGTAATTTTGTGCCACTCAGAAATATGATTACTAATATTACCAGCCACAAAGTTGCTTACAGTTTGTGTGTTTTTAGAGGCTGCAGGGACTTGTAAAGTTTGTGTTTGGACCTCTACTTGGACCCGCCCCTGGGGAAAGGTCTCGACGAGTTGAACCCTCGGCCTATTGGCCGTGCGGTGTTGTCGGTCCAGCCTGGGCGAGCGCCCCGGCCCCGAAACCCTTGACCGAAGTTTGAACTCGGTCTGGTTCCTCTGGTGAACCGTCGTGGACGAAAATCCCCTCGTGACTTCCTGTTTCTTCTTGCCATCCATGTTTTTGCCACTCTTGGCTGCAGTCTCTACCTCTTTATAGAGGTATTGTAGTGACCGCCAAACATCTTGTGTTATCTAAAGGTTTCCCTTTAATCGGCTCTGGAGCAAGATAGAGCGTAAACTCCTTCCCCTCATTATCGGTAACCTTCTTAGAGCGAGCCACTTCTTTGCCAGCATCTGTGCAAACTGACTTGAAGACATTTTCATATCTTCGAAACGACAGGTAATTACCTGCCGCCGCTAGCACTGCAATGCCTTTGTCCATTGTCTTAGCCAAAGACGAGAACTTATTTTCACTCTGCATCCTATTAGCCACAGGAACAATAGCTGTTAGGGTAGCCAACACTGCCTTATGCACTGTGTGCAACACATCCTCAAACTTCTTACGGTCATCCGTCATATTGACATCCCGATCCATTTCTTTAATGATGGAGTTGGGAACACCCTTTATGCCTGTTAACTCATCTCCTAACTTGGAGATAACCTCCGCCGGTTTGAACGTGCGAAAATGACCATTCACGGTCTCGCGCATAAGCGTAGTGGTTTTAACCCGCTTAGCCTTTGGCTTCTCCACCTTCTTAGCCACTTTAGTGCCAATGTCCGCATAGACCCCTTCATATATGGTGTCTGAGTCTGATTCCGTAGAAGTAGACTCAGTGGACGACTCAGAAGAAGAATATTTCCTCTTCCTCTTCTTCTTTTTGGACTTAGTCTTCCGCTTTTTGCGAAAACCAGTCTCTGCCCGCTCCTTGGTGAATTCATCACCCGAAGAAATCACCTGTTTCTTCTTCTTCCTCCGTTTAGGAGAAGGAGGAGGAGGAGCCTTAAGCTCCACCGCCGAGTCTGTGTCCAAGAAATCCTCAAATGAATCCTCTTGGACACTCGGCCTACGCCGCTTCCGAGACACAGGCGATTTGGCAGTCAAGATGTGGCTTTCCAATCTTGCAAAGCGAGCCTCCCAATCTGGAGGCGCAGGCACATCAGGCACTGCGTCCTCGTCCGGGTCGGAGAGGATATGCGCCCGGGGCTGTCGACGGCCCTGCCGACAACACAGGTGAGGAGTCGTACTCCTCGTCCACTCCACTCGGAACACGCCCCTCGGCTGCTGCTGCACCGCGCTTACTCCGCTTCGTGGCCATCGGG
>CM059186.1:72727326-72777526 GCA_030323885.1 Branchipolynoe longqiensis | reverse complement strand
CGGCAACATGGACAATTTGTTATTGTCATCACTTGTTCATTCACATCATGGAGACCAGCTAGATAAGCATTGCTTTTCTGGGATCCTTTCTGTCTGTAAGGAATTTGTATGCATTCATTGTATCACCTCAGTTTATTGTAAACATACCTTGCAGAGAGTTAAAATAAAATAATTGAATTACCAGAACTATGCTATGGTCAGTTCTCGGACGAGGCAGTAGCAAACCGCAGCTCTGATTAGGTGTGTGACGAAGGCCCACTGGGCAGGCCGCCCTGGGAAACGGCCACACCCACCGGCAGTGTCCGCCAACACTTGCTGTCAGATGCTGGGTGCCCCGTGTATAGAGTTGCGGGCTGACGGGCGGCCGCTCTCAGTGACCACTGTGGCCGGGACAGCTGGCCAGCAGCGCCTGCCAGATGTCCCCAACTCACGCCGCACATCTAAAGCCCCGTCCCGGAACTGGGCGCCCGTCAATGGCCAAACCACAGCTCTAGTTCTGTCATTCGCCACCGGGGGGGGGGGGGGGCCCACCGAGGCCTGCTACCCCCTGGCGTCGTTCCGGTGAACTAAGCATTTTGCCCCTTTCGCGCCACCGTGGTGATTGATGGCCGGTTGCCTTGATGGCTTGGGCACTGGGCGGAACTGTGGTGGGTGGTGATGGATCTAACAAGTAACCGCAAATTGTTATACATGTCGAGCGCGGTGTGTCGCTAGTGCGAGGGAACTGGGAGCGCATATTCTCTTTTTGAAATGTTCAATTATTATCAGGAGGCCGGTTCTTTAAAGCGCGTCGTGTCGCTGGTGCAAGGGAGCGGAATTTCAATTATTATCAAGGGGGCTCTTCTTCAACACTCACAACTGCATTGTACATACATATAACTAAATAACACCACAATTAGCAGACATATCTTGGTTGCATTTGCGAGTATTAGATGATTAGGCCTAGTTAAATTAGCGAATATGTGATTTGAATTACAATACATTTGCTTCTTAATTTTGAAAGGAACTAAGTAAGTCTACTATTACTGACCATTTCCAGAATCGGCAATACAATGCCGTGGTTCTGGGTGCCCTGTCGACCAATGAGGGGCAGTGTATATTCACCGGTCAACTAAGAACATCGGTAACACCATTATGCTCTACGGGCTTCCCTGCAGCAAGGTCAGGGAGGTCACGCTGAGGTGAACTTGTGGGTCAGATGGGGAGAGGCCCTCACCACGCCACCCTATCTGACCGAGAGGCTGATGTATAACCACCCCACCAGGCCGGGAGGCGGCTGGCACGTTACTGCGCCGAGCGCCCACCTGCACCCACCTGTAACACAGGCTCCCTACTCTAACCCTAGGTTCAACACCACTTTCCACCACAATTACACTGATTAAGGCCCTGTAACCTACTGGGGCGGTGTCAATTTGGCATTCACTATACACCAGTTTCATACTTTTGAAATTTTTTAAAAAGTACATGATAATTAAAAGTGCTTCGAATGATTTCAGTGATAATATTATGTCTGTGACGCCTTTGTAAAACGCATTATCTCCACCCAGTTCCGTGTTTACATTTCCGCACCCAACAACCCCGGCCTGGTTTACTATCGATTCACAGTCACTCTTATGGGTTTGATATGCCAGTAGGGTGCTACAGTTCGACAGGGTGTGGAGCGTCGCCCTGTGCACCCCGTGGACAGCGCGCCAGGTCTAACTCAGGTGGTCGGTGAACAGTTACCACGACAGGCTGCACGGTGTTTAGGGTTCACGTTACCCCCGTAGAAGGCATTAATCACGTGACACTGACATCCCGCTCCATTTTCAGGTCATGCGCAGTTCCGCCAAGTGTGTATTACTATTAATGACTATTTACTCGCTTGAGTTGCTCAATGATTAACAAATCTCTATTTGAAATGCAATATCGATACCCATCCAGCGTGAACCTCGATGTCGGACATCCAGGCATTTTTGCGCTCACAACGCTCGAAGGGTAAAACAAATGCCACTGTCATAGAGACATTAAAACTACCCTAACTATCACAGTAATTTGTGCTTTTTGGTGCTTTGAAAGTAAATTTCTCTTGCCTCTATTAAATAGTTCAGATCTTTCTCTACAATTTCACATTCAGCTTTTTTTTTATCAGCCAATTGGAAGTTCTTGAATTTATTTTGCGAAAATAGTTTTTAAGGCCATGATCTGGTAAGGCTAACATTGGCGCTGACACTCAGAATATCCCAACTTTCACTATTATCTCTGTTTTTAATACTTTCAGAGAAAATTGCTCTTAGGTTAAATCAAATACTTCAGATCTTCCTCTTCAATCCCGCATTACGATATTTTTAATCGATCCAATGAAAGCTTTAAATTTATTTTGCAAAAATAAATGCTTCGCATAGACATAGCATTGCAGCAGCACAAATCACTGCGGGCTAGTTTGCGGGGTTGTGACGCCACGCCGACATCGAGAGACGTCCATCAACGAGACATATTTTGGCTAGAATTCCAACAAATCTTTGATGAAGCAGGCCTATTGCACCCAGTGACCCAGCTCTACTAGTTACTAAACAAATATACGGCTAGCAGTAATATATTTTTGCGAGCTCTTTCCCATACCATAAGTGGAGTAATCGTGTAAATATTCACGTTTACTGGCGATATGTTCAGCCTCCTGCATCGGTATCTTCACATGTTAGCTTATAGACCTATTTCAATGTTTGCAAACATTGTGTATGCGCGTGCAGCTCGGCTGCAGAATGAATGCACACTGCCACTGAGTTTGCCAGTACGTGCAGTGCAAAACGTTTATTTTATTAAAGATTAATAGAAATGCACAACCCTAACCATATAAATTTAATATAATCTATTCGTTGAATATGTTTTCTATATGTGTACCAAGCAGTTTGTTTCTAAGTGGTGGAGTTTTAGAGATATTTCACTTTTTTTGTATGAAGATTGCTCACAGCCATTGACAATGCACTGGCACTGACACTCAGAATATCCCAACTTTCACTATTATCTCTGTTTTTAATACTTTCAGCGTAAATTGCTCTTAGGTTACATTAAATACTTCAGATCTTCCTCTTCAATTGCGCATTAAGATATTTTTAATCGATCCAATGAAAGCTTTTAAATTTAAAAAAAAAAAAAAAATGCTCCACATAGACATAGTATTGCCGTATTTTACCCTTCGCGGGCAGTTTGCCGGTACGCACAGTGCAAAACGTCGATTTTATTCAAAGTTAATAGAAATACAGAACCCTAACCATATAAATTTAATATAATCTCTTGTTTGAATGTGTTTTCTATATGTAATCCAATCGGTATGTGGCTAGGTGGTGTGGTTTTAGAGTTATTACACCTTTTCTCTATGAAGATTGCTTATAGCCATTGAGTTTGCAGTGTGACCGGATGTTGTCCTGCAGCCAAGCAGCGCGCGCACTGACCTAAATAGCCATGCTGACGTCATATGAAATTGGTCAATATTGCGCCTTACATGCATGTACTTATTATATAATATATGAACATACTATATATATATATAATACACAATTATATATATATATATATAACAATTATATATATTATATTTATACAATTATATAATAATTATATAACAATTATAGATATAATTATGTTTGTTTGTTGTTGTTTTACGTCCTAGCAACATATACACACAGGTACATTAACTAGGACATATATAAGTAGGGCACAACTTGGTGAAACTGGAAGCATGGCTGCCAGTACTAAGGCGTCCAGCGGCAGGGGCTGTTTGACGGGACCTAATTGACCGTGGGATGAAAGCCACCTTCTCACAATGAAGCGGTAGGCAGGTTCCCCAAATGGGTGTTTCACCTAAATAAATGCGCGACTGAAGCCACGGGCCGTAGCCGCCAGGCTGTGGGGGTAAAGCCTCACCTTGCAGCTGCAGGCCGCCCGGTTGTACGGTGTACACGAACTGCGCGAACGGCGCGAGCGGAGACTTGGCCACCCGCAACTGAAAAACAGGCAAATAGTTCCACAATTACAGAGAACACCGGTGGTTCAACTTTGCCCGTCCCACCCTGCCAATAAGTCCACGTGACATGAAAACGGCACGAGAAGCTTCTCAATACAGAACAGCACATTCACATTAATTAACCAAGCTAGTATAAGGACGCACATCCTTAGTTATCGACTTGTGTTACTCTGTGGCCCCATGTGGTTGGTTGGTTGTTGGACTTTAACGTCCTGACAACACCTAAGGTCATATCAGGACGGGTACTGACTTGTGATAGTGCGCACTCATGGCGACTTTATAGTGCTTCCCAACTGGGACAGTGGGAGACCAGGCCACCAGCACCATGACCTGATATCCCACTGTCATATTATCCTGACACTGAGCCAACCAATGCTTGCCCTATTCTAATAATGCATAGCACCTGGCTAGGAAGAGGCTAGTATACATCTTTAAGTCATTGGTTTTACTCGACCAGGGTTTGAACCCATGCGTTCGAATCCCACGATCTCCCAAAACGGGAGACAGGTATTACAGTATGAGATGTGTGTATGTAGATGTGTATGTGTGTTTGTGTGTGGTGATGGGGTGCTCACCTGACTGTAGGCCTGTCCAGGTACTACAGAATGAGACATGTGTATGTATATGTGTATGTGTGTCTGTGTGTAGTGATGGGGTGCTCACCTGTCTGTGAGGCCTGTCCACATCCTACAGTATGAGACGCGTGTATGTAGATGTGTATGTGTGTGTGTGTTTGTGTGTGGTGATGGGGTGCTCACCTGTCTGTGAGGCCTGTCCACATACTACAGTATGAGACGCGTGTATGTAGATGTGTATGTGTCTTTGTGTGTGGTGATGGGGTGCTCACCTGTCTGTGAGGCCCACCCACGTACTACAGTATGAGATGTATGTATGTAGATGTGTATGTGTGTGGTGATGGGATGCTCACCTGTCTGTGAGGCCCTTCAGATACTACAGTATGAGATGTGTGTATGTAGATGTGTATGTGTGTTTGTGTGTGGTGATGGGGTCCTCACCTGTCTGTAAGCCCGTCCAGGTACTACAGTATGAGACACATGTATGTAGATGTGTGTGTGTGTGGTGATGGGGTGCTCACCTGTCTGTGAGGCCCATCCACATACTACAGTATGAGATGTGTGTATGTAGATGTGTATGTGTGTTTGTGTGTGGTGATGTGGGGCTCACCTGTCTGTAGGCCTCTCCAGGTACTGCAATACGCAACACATGTATGTAGATGTGTATGTGTGTAGTGATGGGGTGCTCACCTGTCTGTACGCCTGTCCAGGTACTACAGTATGAGACACATGTATGTAGATGTGTATGTGTGTTTGTGTGTAGTGATGGGGTGCTCACCTGTCTGAATGCCTGTCCAGGTACTACAGTATGAGACATGTGTATGTAGATGTGTATGTGTGTTTGTGTGTAGTGATGGGGTGCTCACCTGTCTGTACGCCTGTCCAGGTACTACAGTATGAGACACATGTATGTAGATGTGTATGTGTGTTTGTGTGTAGTGATGGGGTGCTCACCTGTCTGTATGCCTGTCCAGGTACTACAGTATGAGACACGTGTATGTAGATGTGTATGTGTGTTTGTGTGTAGTGATGGGGTGCTCACCTGTCTGTACGCCTGTCCAGGTACTACAGTATGAGGAGACACGTGTATGTAGATCTGTATATATGTGTTTGTGTGTGGTGATGGGGTGATCACCTGTCCGTACGCCTGTCCAGGTACTACAGTATGAGACACGTGTATGTAGACCTGTATATGTGTTTGTGTGTGGTGATGGGGTGATCACCTGTCTGTACGCCTGTCCAGGTACTACAGTATGAGACACGTGTATGTAGACCTGTATATGTGTTTGTGTATGGTGATGGGGTGCTCACCTGTCCGTATGCCTGTCCAGGTACTACAGAATGAGACACGTGTATGTAGATCTGTATATGTGTTTGTGTGTGGTGATGGGGTGCTCACCTGTCTGTAGGCCCGTCCAGGTACTACAGTAGGACACATGTGTATGTAGAGGTGTATGTGTGTTTGTGTGTGGTGATGGGGTGCTCGCGTGCCTGTAGGCCGGTCCAGGTACTGCAGTATGAGACGAGTGTATGTGATGTGGATGTGTGTTTCTGTGTGGTGATGGGGTGCTCATCTGTCTGTGAGGCCCGTCCAGGTACTACAGTATCAGACGCGTGTATGTAGATGTGTATGTGTGTTGTGACGGGGTGCTCACATGTCCATGAGGCCCGTCCAGGTACTAGTGTATGAGATGTGTGTATGTAGATGTGTATGTGTGTGGTAATGGGGTGCTCACTTGTCTGTCAGGCCCGTCCAGGGACTGCAGTATGAGATGCGTGTATGTAGATGTGTATGTGTGTTTGTGTGTTCTGATGGGGTGCTCACCTGTCTGTGAGGCCCGTCCAGGTACTACAGTATGAGACGTGTTTATGTAGATGTGTATGTGTGTTTGTGTGTGGTGATGGGGTGCTCACTTGTCTGTGAGACCCACCCACGTACTACAGTATGAGATGTGTGTATGTAGATGTGTATGTGTGTTTGTGTGTGGTGATGCGGGGCTCACCTGTCTGTAGGTCCCTCCAAGTACTGCAGTATGAGACGTGTGTATGTCGATGTGCATGTGTGTTTGTGTGTGGTGATGGGGTGCTCACTTGTCTGTAGGCCTGTCCAGGTACTACAGTATGAGACGTGTGTATGTAGATGTGTATGTGTGTTTGTGTGTGATGACGGGGGTTCACCTGTCTGTAGGCATGTCCACAGTATGAGATGCGTGTATGTAGATCTGTTTGTGTGTTTGTGTATTGTGATGGGGTGCTCACCTGTCTGTAGGCCTGTCCAGGTACTACAGTATGAGACGTGTGTATGTAGATGTGTATGTGTGTGGTGATGGGGTGCTCACTTGTCTGTGAGGCCCGTCCAGGTACTGCAGTATGAGACACGTGTATGTAGATGTGTATGTGTGTTTGTGTGTAGTGATGGGGTGCTCACCTGTCTGTAGGCCCGTCCAGGTACTACAGTATGAGACACGTGTCACCTATCTGTGAGGCCCGTCCAGGTACTGTAGGATGAGGCGTGTGTATGTAGATGTGTATGTGTGTTTGTGTGTGGTGATGGGGTGCTCACCTGTCTGTAGGCCGGTGCAGGTACTGCAGTATGAATGAGACGCGTGTATGTAGATGTGTATGTCTGTGGTGATGGGGTGCTCACCTGTCTGTGAGGCCCGTCCAGGTACTGCAGGATGAGGCGCGTGTTGACACTGTGGCTCCACGTATTACCCAGTGCGACAGTCACATAGCCGGCTTCACCCTCAGCAACCACTTCTCCTGTAAAAGCACCAGCAAAATGCCATCCAATCAGGGAAGAAGCATAATCATAATGTCACCCAACCAGTCAATAAAGAAAGACACTACTAGAGAAGAGACAAGTATTTGTTAAGCACATTATTGTTCAGATCCAACGTTTAACTGACTCCATTGTACGACTATGTGCACTATAAATTGTCAACATATAGAATAGTGCCTTCTTCTAGGATAAAGGTAGCGCATGTACATACACTGTAATGCCAGATATAGTTGCAGAGTGCTGTAAATGCCGAGGGTGCTAAGATAAAACGGCAGTTTTACGTTGGATTAATTTGGAGCAAATATCTAAACATATTAACACTTGCTTGCATTCCGTAAGACAGCATGGTCTGTGGCAACCATTTCACTTGCGCGATGAGTCTAGCATAAATATAAGCGCCCAGAAAACGGCGTGGGGGTGGGGGTTGCGGCGTGGCGGGGTGCTTCCGGGTGGGTCACGTGCACTTTGAGTCGGACGCGCACAAGTGGAGGGGTGACCGGTCACTCGTCCCTCAACTAAATATTTACAAATAAACAAATGATGAGGAGACTGGAGTGACCGGCGACCTGACCCCGGCGCAGCTGGACGCTGGTCAGGCCCGGATACAGGGCGGGCTGTGTGAAGCGCCACCTGGCCGCCATCTTGGATCGGCAACACGCCCACACCCCGCACACAGACGCCACTGTCCACGTACATTTACACGCGCGAAAAGAGTTGGGGCGAGGTCGAAGGTGGGAGGGGTGAAGCATTGTTCAGCCTTGGGTCCTGTTATTTGTATACCTTCTGCCCTAAGAAAAGGGTATCAGGCAGAGGCATTGCATTCAACTTAACACAAGTGTGTGTACCAGAAGACACTATACATATAATGCATAGCTAATGGTGTACACATATTTCAGTCATGGTCACCAATTGACATGGCTACAGTGGTCTGGCCACAGGTGAACCTAGATAAGAGATTCACCCCGTACTTCCAGTCCAGGGGTGAAAACCAACCCATTAGAAAAACTGGCGAAGAATTTTGATATGCTGGGGAAATGAACTGAGCTGGTAAATTCTTAATTTAAGAAGCAAAATATAATCTTCACATTAATCTTCATATTTACCCGCTACTTCTGATTTTAAAAATATAATAAGCATTTAGTTCAAGGAACTTTAAAAATAAAACCAACGGCATTTTATCACCGCCATCTTGTCTTTTTGCATTCTCTCTCATTTCACTAACTCTGCACCGATATATGTAGCGATTTGATCCTGCAACCAGCGTTTCTACTTCCTGTTCCAAACTAAAGCTATTTTTGCTAGTATTTCGAATACGTTACTGTTCACCCTACTGTAAGTACGGGGTGAATCTTTTATCTATGGTGAACCCAGCAGCAGATTTCTCTCTCGGCTCACATTGTGCGGTTGACACATTGTACACACTATATAGTTGACACGCATTGTACACACTGTAGAGTTGACACATATTGTACATACTGTACAGTTGGCACAAATTGTACACACTGTACAGTTGACACACATTGTACATACTGTACAGTTGGCACAAATTGCACATATTGTACAGTTGACACACTGTACTGTTGGCTCACATTGTGCGGTTGACACATTGTACACACTATATAGTTGACACGCATTGTACACACTGTAGAGTTGACACATATTGTACATACTGTACAGTTGGCACATATTGTACATACTGTACAGTTGGCACAAATTGCACATATTGTACAGTTGACACACTGTGCAGTTGTCTCACATTGTACGGTTGACACATATTGTACACACTATACAGTTGACACACATTGTACACACTGTACAGTTGACACACATTGTACAGTTGACACATGTCGTACATAGTGTCACCAGACGGGATGGCCAAATGAGTTGATCATCCGTCTCCTGTTTTGGGAGGTCGGGGATCCGAACCCATGGGTTCGTGGGTTCGAACCCTGGACGAGTCAAACCAATGACTTAAATATGGATACTTGTCACTTCCTAGCCAGGCGCTCGGCATTAATTGGATAGGGCAAAGACTGGTTAGCTCAGTGTCAGGATAATATGACCGAGTGGGATATCAGGTCATGGTGCTGGCAGCCTAGTCTCTTAGTGGGGCAACACTATAAAGTCGCCATGAGTGTGCACTGTCACAAGTCAGTACCCGTCCTGATATGACCTCAGATGTTGCTAGGACGTAAAACAACAAACAAACAAACGTACACACTGTAGTTGACAGTGCTGGTGGTGCCGTCTTACCGTCGCTGTCGCTGGGCAGGGTGGGCGTGGCCTGCTGCGCGGCGCCGTACCGAGTCGTGATCTGATTGGTCACCACCACCTGGAAGACATCACACTGTTCATTGACGGATGATGCAGTTCAGCAATTTAAGGAGTATTTGCATTAAAGAGAACTATATTGCTTGACATATTACACGATAACTAAATGATTAATGACGTGCGTCCAGTCTTCTGAAGCGTGTTTAGCTAAAAGAATTCATATAAACTATTTTTCAAACAATATTTCAAACAGTGATAATTTGTCTAGAAAGTACAACACGTGGACGAAAAATCACCCGGGGTATTCGAAGCTGACTGCTTTGCACGTCCCCGGTGCACGCGCATTCACACGCGCCCTCACCCTACCCCCACACGCCACACGCCCTCTCACTCACACACAATGCATGGATACAAGTTACCCGTTTATCAAATAATTGATCAATATGATCGTAACCCAATGCGTGGCAGTATACCCATTTCACTGGCAGTAATATCCACATTCCGTGCGGTGTACGACAAGGGCGCGCCAATGGTACAATCAGTAATGTGATACATTCGTTTTGATTGTTTCTTCTCCGCTCTAAGATAACGTTCAACTGACACTTGATGTGGAGGCTTTTTCTCCAGTGAGTGGTGGGTTGTCTTTTGTATGCGCTAGGTATTTATTTATTTATTTATCCATCTCCATCTGAGTTCAGTCCCAAACCGCGCCTTCAGAAGGGAGCGGCCTTCTGGGCCGTAACAGAAGTGAAAGGCATTCTGGGATCGGACAGGCACGACAATACACTGGGGGCGTAATGACGCTCCCCGACAGGTCACGTGACCCGCGCATGTCGAGTGCACCCCTCCATTCCGGTGGGTCGGGCACACAAAACCTCCGATTGTAATCTAGAGCAGGCCCCAGTTTCAGCTGTAGTAAAAAGACAGTTATCAACCCACAAGTTCTCTCACGAGTACGTTGTAGCGCCACGGAATGGCAGCCACGTGGAAAAAAAACCCAAAAACATGGCGGTAACCAAGATGCTCTCAATTCGACTTTTAAACAAAGCGAGCCTTGTGAGACTTTTTGTAATGGATTGTTCAGCAGCCCTGTTTCAGGGACAGTGCAGCGGGAGTAAGTCACTCCGGCAGTTAGTACAGCTGCTTGAAATGGGGTTTTACATCCTAGAAACAGCTACGGTCATATCAGGGACAGTGCAGCGGGAGTAAGTCACTCCGGCAGTTAGTACAGCTGTTTGAAATGGAGTTTTACATCCTAGAAAGAGCTACGGTCATATCAGGAGTAAGTCACTCCGGGAGTTAGTACTGCTGTTTGAAATGGAGTTTTACATCCTAGAAACAGCTACGGTCATATCAGGACAGTTACGGACTTGTGATAGTGTGCACTCATGGTGACTTTATAGTACTGCCCTACTGGAAAACCAGGCCACCAGTAACATAACCCAATTTCCCACTCAGTCACACTATTCTTGCCTTATCCTAGCAATGCCGAGCGCCAGGCTAGTTAGCGACAAGTATCAATTTAGTAAGTTATTGGGTTGATTGAAGAAATTAAAAGAAGGATAACAATAGCCCGAACAACATTCTCCAAAATGTATAGAGTGTTAACATCAAGTAAGATATTAATACAAACAAGGAAGCGTATTCTTCAGTGTTATGTGTGGTCTACTCTAATGTATGGGGCAGAGACATGGACAATCTCTAAGAAAATGTACAAACGTTTAGCAGCATTTGAGATGTGGACTTATCGAAGGATGATGAAAATATCATGGACAAAGAAGATCACCAACAAAGAAGTTCTCAGAAAAATTAAAAATAAGAAAAGCTTGTTTGCCACTATACAGACAAAGAAACTTATTTATTTTGGCCACATCATTCGTCAGAGTTCAATATACCGTACATTGTTGGAAGGGAAGGTGAATGGCAGCAGAGGGAGAGGGAGACCAAGAACATCATGGTTTACAAATATTTCACAGTGGACAGGCTTGAATTATTCACAGTCTATCAGAACAGCACAACATCGGGACAAGTGGAGAACCATTGCATCCAACCCTCGACTAGAGGATGGAACTATTGATTGATTGATTGGGTTGATTCACCAGAACTTCGACCTTCCACACGGGAAGCCTGTGCTCTACAGATTCGGCACACAGCGGCTGTCTGCACCGTGAGTGGTGCACACCACTCAGCACCACCTCGCCCTTCCCTGCCCCCGACCACCCTGACCTAAAGTCGCGTCTTGATGACCCAGGAACGCTCCGGGAGAGGAGCGCCTCGCAACCAACATTCAAACCTGGCGTTCTCTACATTATAATATGCATAAAAACTGAAATTAAAATCATCTTCGTTTTTAGTCAGATGCTCAAAAATGGGCCGAGTGTTAGCATAGCGTAGTTTCGTAGCAGGTGTGTAATGAGCTGAGTCCGAGTGGGGATCCAAGGTGCTATAACTACAAACAATACCAACACAACTTTGCTTATCCACAATTATTATCATCAAATATGGCTCGTCATAATTTGCATAACATGAAACAATCTAATTTCTAGCAGTTATTTCGGGTGCAACCACGGTATGAGGGTCTCTGGCGAAGCTGTGTCTATTACTTTATTAGTGTAATTCAGTCCTAATGCTGCAGGTAGACCATTATACAGACATTGGAAAATAGTCCAAACACAGTACAACATATTGAAGTAAATTTGAAGGTGTTTACGTCTGCCTTATTCCCTATTCACCCTTCCCGTCCTCATTGATGTCACAGTCCTAACACTAATATCCATGGGGTACTTGGAGCCTAATGCTGCTGTGAAGATCGATCCCAACCTTCAAGTTTGAACTCAAATAACCCATTTTAAGAGTGATCTTTCATTAAGATACATACAATATTTATGGAAGGAAAACATGACAAAATCACGTGACCAGGGGCCATATGCAGGAGTCGGTGTTAACTAGCCAAAACGCGTTTAGACGGGATTTCTGGTTTAGCGCCGAAAAGTCGGTATGCGGGAGGCGGTGTTACGCTAACACCGCGCGTTTAATGTCCGCTACACTAAACCCGTTTCATAGCACGTTTAATGTTGGTGTTAGGGTTACGTTAAGCCCAAATCTATTCAATGCTATCATATTTAACAGAAGTAAATACACAATAAGTGAAATTTTATCAATTTAACCCTAAATTCGAACCATTATTAACACTACTGCCGCATTGGCGGCGATATTAATAGTGTCGAATCGACGAATGTAAAGTAAACAAATCGTTGCCGCCGCCGCCGCGACGTCGATATCCATACTGGCATAATGCCAGTGGCAATGTTTTACGCCCAAATCTATTCAATGCGATCATATTTAACAGAATTACATACGCAATAAGTGAAATTTCATTAAATTAACCCTAAATTCGAAGCGATATTAACATAGCCCCTACATCGGCGTCGTTATTCATATTGTCGAATCGACGAATGTAAACAAATCGCCGCCGCAGTGCTCGCTGGTGCCCGGCGGTGTTGGATACCGATTAGGCAGTGCTCGCCGGGAACCGGCTGCAAGGGATTCACGTTTAGCTAACATGCACCGTTTAGGCGCCTCTGCATACGGCGTGACATACTTCGCATGGGCGGTAATAGCTAAACGCGTTTACCAGATAACACCAACCGTCGCTAACACCGCGTCCTGCATATGGCCCCAGATCTTTAAGGGACTGTGAAGGCTATCTTGTAGTGCCTAGATTAAAGTAGAGTAATCCGATGAAGGCATTCAATTTTCGAAACCAACCCATTTATCTGATTTGATTCTACACATTTGTTGGTGCACATAAGGGAATATTTAACATGTTACTGATGAAGCCTATGGTGTCAGATTATTTATGTGAAAGCCTAAATATATTTGGCATGTTTGCGCTCCAAGTATCTCCAGAGTTAGCTATTTAAAATAAAAGTTGCTACAAATTAAAGTAAGGTCGATCATAAAGATCAACCTAATATATTTATCTAAAAAAGTAAGACAAACTCAAAACCATCGGTCTATGCAACTTGAACTCGCTGTGCAGAACACCCATGTTCTCGTACAATTACCAGATCCAATCACGCTGGTTTCAAATTGCCATTTCAATTACAGCAGTATCGTATTAGAGTATCGCGTCATGTTTATTGCTCTTGCGTTTTGGTGCGCGTGCTTTTGCAAAGCATTTTCTTAAACGTTTAAAGTTATTTCGCATTCAATTAGGCAAAACCCACTAAAACCCAATAAGTCCCTAATAGACAGAGATGGCAATCGCTGGTTCTGCCGCCACCAGTTTGGAGCGCTGCACTTCATTCATTTAGCGGGCGTTGTTCAGTTAACGTTCTAATCCACCGGCACAGACTCTCACCCCGCCAGGCCTCCACCACTGCGGAGACCTGCTCATGTCCGTCAGCAGGGACCTCACAACAAAGCCTGCCACTTGCCAACACCGGCGGCAGCACGCCGTCACGCCGCGCACATTACCCGCCAGGAGGCGCCACCGCGCCGTCTGTACTGACGCGACGGGGTGGTCCGCGTTGTGCCACCAGTTTCTCGACAGGATCCGAAAGGACAGGGTGTTCAACGAGTAAATATAGCCCTGGAAATACATTGGTATGGTCAGTGTGCCCCTATGCTGTCAGTGTGAGTCCAGTCATAACCACAGTATAATCAACCCAGTGTGCGTGACAGCTGCGCGGACCAGATAGTCACACTGTTGATCGGCACATACTCACCACTCAACATTTCGTCAGCAAAACTTCAGCTAGTCATTTGACAACACTTTTAATAGATTGACGAAGAATATCTAAAAAAATTAATTGGCGTCTGTTGTGTAAAACGCTCCGCCGGTCACGCCCACTAATGCCACCTTTGATGACCTCTGAACCAGACACCGCGCCACCCTAGCCCCCCAATTAATGGGCGTGCTTGCCGCCGCCCCCTGTTGACAGACTGCGTGAAGGTACTGCTGCTGGCAGCCGAATCTTTTACCAACAATCTCCAACACAAGTATAAAAACAGTATCTTTGCGCGGAAAATGCATTGCATAAGCACGTCTCGTAAATTACCCCTCGCCAACTAGAGTGTTCTGGCTAGGGTATGGACGGGGCGCCCACATACCTACATTCTGCTGAGAAAAGGCGGCAAACTGTTAGCATCGCGTCTGGCCGGATCGAGAACGCAGGCACCCCGAGTGAAGGCGACAAATTCGCCGTTGAAACACTAGCCGTTGGTTGATGGCCGTCAATGCTCATATCTGGTTTAGTCCAGACGAGAAGACCAGTCTCCAAGAAGCAACGTCCACTGGGGACGACGTAGCAGTCTCATAAAAGGGCATCAGTGGAGATAGAGGGAGAGGGGAGAGGGAGAGGGGAGGGGGGGGGGAAGAGAGGGAGAGAGATAGAGGGGAGAGGGAGAGGGGACGGGGGGAAGAAAGAGAGAGATAGAGATAGGGGGAGAGAGAGGGGGGAGAGAGAGGGGGAGAGGGGGGGAGGGAGGGGGAGGGAGGGAGGGAGGGAGGGGGGGGAGGAGGGGGGAGGGAGGGAGGGAGGGAGAGGGAGGGGAGGGATGGATATAAGGAGGGAGGGAGATATACAGACAGAGAGACAGACAGACACATAGAGATACCATTTAATTATTCCCAGGTATCGACTACAGAGTGCTCGGAGAGAGAGAGAGAGAGGAACATTTACCAGTTAGGAGATTTTGTTGTTGTATTCATTGTCATATTAGTCATACATTTTTAATATATCAATTCAATTAATTTGTCATTATTTATCAGTAAAACTGCAGTACACTAATACAAACTTCTGGAATTGTGGGCAAATACTACATGCGGCGTGCCGGCCTGGAGCTCAGTTGTATGAGGAAAGTAAACGGGATACACGACACTGCCATGTCCTTCACCGAACCCCCCCCCCCCCCCCCCGCCCATACAAACAAACAAAAACCACACAAAAACAACATTAACACCACCACCACACACATACACAAACCTACCTATAAATAAACTGCTTGAAGCAAAACCATATATCTTGACTTAGTAAGAGGAAGTTATGATATTGATATCTTATTGTTTCTACAAACAAACCATTTCGTTATAATCCAAGTTTAGTTGGAATATTGTGTATTTTCTGGCAAACCACCAGTCTAATGCTAGTACGACGAGTGGTTATCCTGGCATGTCAGATACCTCGGTGGCGGCGCTGCCTTCTCAGCAAGCTGCCATCGCGAATTTGTCAGTTGGGTGTAGTTAGTGATTGGGGAGGAGAGAAGAGGTGATGTACAGATCCAATACTGGATCAAACTAGATCCTCCCCCTCCTCCCCAGCTCCTCCCCGCCTCTCCACACCACCACAGATTTACTCTCGGTATAAATACGCACACGCGCACCCACCCACACACACCCACCCACACACCCACACACACACCTCTGAACCCTGCCAACACTTGGTCCGAATAATATTTTCGTTGAATATATTATCTACAAGTTCAAGCTTTGATATATTTGTCGACATCTGGCGTCATGGCGTCTTCCGCTCCCCTCACAACCGTACAAAGGTGCACACCTCTCCCACTGGTTTGTCGCCAGCCAGTGGGGTCACGTGGTTTTCCCGGAGTCGTGGCGGTGTTTCCATCACCTGTTTTTTCCTGAGTCCTCAGTGGGATTCCCATCACATGGTTGGATGTTCCCATAGCATGGATTTCTTGGGTCATGATGTTGTTCCCATCCACTTGGATTTTCCTGATTTAGGGTGGTGTTCCCATCCATTGGTTTTCTGTGATTTTCCTGATTTAGGGTGGTGTTCCCATCTATTGGTTTTCTTGGATCTTCCTGGAACCATAGTGTTGTTCCAATCTATTGGTTTTCTTGGGATCATGGTGGTGTTCCCGTCACATTATTTTCCCAGGTCGTGGTTGTGTTCCCATGAGGTGGTTTTCCCAGGCTGTGGTTGTGTTCCCATGAGGTGGTTTTCCCAGGTCATGGTTGTGTTCTCATGAGGTGGTTTTCCCAGGTCGTGGTTGTGTTCCCATGAGGTGGTTTTCCCAGGCCATGGTTGTGTTCCCATGAGGTGGTTTTCCCAGGTCGTGGTTGTGTTCCCATGAGGTGGTTTTCTCAGGTCATGGTTGTGTTCCCATGAGGTTGTTTTCCCAGGTCATGGTTGTGTTCCCATGAGGTGGTTTTCCCAGCTTGTGGTTGTGTTCCCATGAGGTGGTTTTCCCAGGTTGTGGTTGTGTTCCCATGAGTTGGTTTTCCCAGGTCGTGGTTGTGTTCCCATTAGGTGGTTTTCCCAGGTCATGGTTGTGTTCCCATGAGGTGGTTTTCCCAGGTCGTGGTTGTGTTCCCATGAGGTGGTTTTCCCAGGTCGTGGTTGTGTTCCTATGAGGTGGTTTTCCCAGGTCGTGGTTGTGTTCCCATGAGGTGATTTTCCCAGGTCATGGTTGTGTTCCCATGAGGTGGTTTACCCAGGTCGTGGTTGTGTTCCCATGAGGTGGTTTTCCCAGGTCGTGGTTGTGTTCCCATGAGGTGGTTTTCCCAGGTCATGGTGGTGTTTCTATCACATAGTTTTCTACAGGTCCTAGGCGTGTTTCTGGCACGTGGGTTTTTCTACAGGTCCTAGGCGTGTTTCTGGCACGTGGGTTTTTTTCTAGGTCGTGCCAGTGTTCCCTGACATGCCGCTGCTCATGGCCAGCGGCTTCTCTGCTGACGCGCTCTGCAGGGCGTTCTACACACTCAGTGCCAGCGGCGCACAGCACCATGGGAACGCTGCCCATTCTTAATCGACCAGATCTTTCCAGATCCGGAAATAGGAGTCGTGAAGAATGAGGTATTTACTTTTTTTTTTTTAAAGAAGAGATTACTAGTAAAATAATGCGGCATTATTTTCTACCATAAAACGACTCTGGCGGACAGCCCGCGTCCCACCAGGGGGCATCATCGGAGTCGACAGGGCATATCTCACTGCTGACAACCTGTTTCCAGAAACGCGCTTTTGTCCCAGAACTCAGAAGTGTTCCAGGACCAGGTGGTGTGAATTTGGCGACGGCTGGTCGTATTTTTGTGTTCTCCCATCACTAATGAGTTGACTAAATAAATGTATTTTCATTCCAATGTATTGTCATTAGCAATCTTTCTTATGCATTAAATGACAATTGTCTCTTCAGGATATTCAAGGTTAGAACTTGGATATCTGAACAGGGAAATAGTTAAATCTGCAAAACGCCATACATGGTAATTTGCATCCAAGTCATTCGTCAGTTTTTAGATTCGAGGCAGATACAAACATATCGCTGTGCCTGTCATGGTTGACCGATGCAGTATTTTGTTTAGCTATATTCGACAGGTGCTGGTGCTGGAGAATCGATAAGCGTTCACTTCCAGCGCTGTGATAATATGGTCACATGATATGCTCGGATGCTTTGTTTTCAAATTGTTCCAAAGCCAATAAACCACCATTTAAGCAACGACCACCTTGTTTGGCCTGAATCCTGCTGAACTCTACCCATCCTCCCCCTCCTTAAAACACACTGAAGGAACAACTAACTGGACGAAATGGGGAACTCCATACAATTGTTCTCAAACTAAAGTTGATCACTAATTAGTTCACCATATGGGACTCCTAATCTGAGCGATTATACATGCCCCTGGTTAAACTACTGCCTAGTCAGGTTGCTACCGCACATGAAAAATGTGATCATCTCAGGAGATGAACAATGAAATCTGAGAAAAGCATGCACCAAAACATAACGCAGCAGTGTTGACGAGGGTATTGGTCCCGTGTCTCAAAATGGAATGTATTGCATTGCTATAACAATTAGAAATTTACAGTACCTATCATTGTACCAATGTGACTGCCTTTGACCGGTCTGGTGGCCTGGACCGTTCCCTCGGTCAGCGCCCTCCGGAAACACTATCCAATTACCAGACCCTTGGGCACGACCACAGGGTGCAATCTCTCATTACTAGCAAATCCATTTGAACTCAACTGGCGAACGTTGCATGCCTGAGTGCAGGAAAGGAGCACTGTGGGCTCACTTGGCGAGTTGCCATATTGTATTGCAACTTTAAAATCTTAGATGTGACTAGAAGCGTAGCCCATGTCAGGCTGACCTAGATTAATTTATTTACATGGCAGTTTGACTAACAGTATCGGGTCAGTCCATATCGAAGTTAAATGCAATTATTATTTCGTTTTTCTTTATTTAATTCAGTAAATAACTACAGATATTCCAACCATGAACACTGTGGATTTGAAAGGCATTATTCAGCTTCAAGTTGCACAGAAGAACTCAATGTTAGTAGTGCCTTTCCACCCAAACAGAGATGCTGTCAGACGACTTCCTGCTCTTAGGCGTCCTGAGTATCATTCTGCATGCACAGAAGGTTCTACGTTATGAAAAGGCCGGTCACTATAATGCCACGTCCATCTGCTGCAACATCACCATAATTGTCATGTATTCAGAGCTATGTCACCCACCCAGTGCCAACCATGACCCATCTCTTACCCCTTCCAAAAACATACGCAAAGACAATGAAATGAAATAAAACAATGCTCTTTGAGTGATCTTTCTGAATGAGTATCTGCGAGTTTATGTACATACATCTGCTTAACACTGTCGCATTGCGGTTGGATCATTGCAGTGTGGACGATACGGATCAATATAGACTTGGCTTTTCTGTCATTAGTGTTCACTAGACTGGTCTGGGCCGAGGTTCATCAGATGGAGGAGGACGGGGAGTATATTACAGTTTGATCAAGCATCCTAAGGCAGCACTGCAGACGAGCGGCAGGAAGCAGTTGGCCGGAAATGGTCGACGAAGCAGGTCCATGAAACATGTCAGACAAGCTGCGTTCCTTTTACTCTGACGGCATCTGCACGTTCTCCTGCACCTCTGAGAGTGGGTCGTTTGAAGGTTCCACACACTATCCACACGTGATGATCATCAAGTGGCCTCTGTGCCACCTGGCTCACCACCCACCCCCATTTCCCAACCAAGCCCAAACACCGTCCAAGTCTCGTAAGACCTCGGGCAGGTGTCACGTGACGTGGCCGAGGTTTAGATAAGCAGCTATCTGTGCGGGGAGCTGGGTGGGGCTGGACACCCTAGCCGCGCCCCGAGGCCCCACTCCCACGATCCTAGAGTTTACCGCGCGCTTATCGAGCTGCTCAAACAGCGTCGTGGTTCACCAACAACCACCGACATTCTCAAACAGATAACCAGACCAAAACCCGCCAAATGATCGCAACCACAACACTAACCGACCCTGACAACTGACGGCCGGATCAAGTTGTGTGTGTATAGCTTGTGGGCATTACGGAGCACGGCGAGCGAACCCAGGGCGCGCCATTAGTGTCCTGAGTGAACACCACGCACACGCAAAGCTCAAGGCTTGTTGCAGTCGGCGCCATGTTGGCACACCGCTTTGTAAAAAATAAATGACTATTATTTATTAGATTGCTGTTTATTATCAATAGGATCACAATTCCTATATTTAAATACATACATACATACATACATACATACATACATACATACATACATATTGTTGTTTTCAATCGTTTCATGTTGCTTATGAAGTCTCATAGACAATACACACGGCGCCAGATGTTCAGATCTGGTTGTCGTTTTAACTGCAATGTCGTTATACACTTTACAAGCCCCTTTCAGTGCCCCTGTGGCAGTAAATCGCAAACCCCTGGAAATTGCACACCCTGGGGTTTGCGATTTACTAGGAAATCACAAACCCCCCCTGGAAATCGCAAACCCCCCTGTGTTTTGGGACCGATTCGGGCCAAATCTATTCAATGCGACCATATTTAACAGAATTACATACTCAAATCGTGAAATTTCATTAAATTAACCCTAAATTCTAAGCGTTATTAAGGCTACCACTGCATTGGCGGCGATATTAATCGCCGAACGTAATGTAAACAAATCGCCGCCGCATCGACGTCGCTACCGCCGTAACGGCGGAGATATTAGTGGCCAGATATCCGCCGCGTGGAAAACAAACGAACTCGGAAATAGTTCAGATGTGTGCCACAGGGGTGGTGCATGCTTAGTACTGAACTTTTCCACTTGGTGGTGTACAGGAGAGTGACCTAGTTAGTAGTTGGGGGTAATACTGAGGTATTTTCAATCTTCTTTAGAGAAGTGCAATGAGGAAATATATTTGTGTAATGTGAAATATATGTTAGTACAATTACATTGCATAGTTCAATGAGAAACAGATATAGATGAAAAACGTTTTTTTTTTTTTAATATAAAAAAAAGTTCTGCTGTGGATGGGGTTTGAACCAACACAACCAAACAACTTCTGATCACAAGTCCTACACTCTAACCACTAGGCCACAGAGACCACACATAATTACTACTCTCAGTTCAGACTACCGCCGTAACGGCGGAGATATTAACAGTTATATTTTCGAATCGACGAACGTAAAGTAAACAAATCGCCGCCGCCGCCGCCGAATGGGGGGTTTGCGATCTCCAGGGGGGATATGCGATTTCCTAGGAAATCACAAGTGGGGGTTTGCGATTTACAGGGTTTGCGATTTCCTGCTACACCTGGACGAGTGGACATTTCCCCGACAGGTCGCGGCGGTGGGTGATGCTTTAAGGGCGAGGTGAACCCGCTCTGTCTGCACTGGGCGCGGCGGCAAGAAGTGGCGGGTGATGGCCCGGAGCATGTGGTGATAAGCCGCCCAGATAGCAGTAAAAGATGGCAGAATGTCGGCCCGTTACCACAGGAATGTCAAACAGCTTTCCTTCCTTTCCTGCCAAGGAATAATACTTAGCACTGAGTAGTTACTTTCGCAATAAACAGCCAACTTGCATCGGTCGCGGATCAGGGCCGCCAGTGCACTTCATAATGAAACATGGCGGCGCGGACCACGTGCTATGACGAGGAATATAACACACGTGCCACAGTATATTTGGCCGACGCTTCACGGCAAAGTGTTAGTACCCAGCCCCTAGGTGGCGCAGAAGGCCACATTAAATGCGCACCCTCAGACTAATCCCGCCAGCCTCATCTGGATCTCTTCATGGATAATCTCTGCGGTCTGCAGCAGCTCAAGCGACCCGCCATTGAAGTGGTCTATTAACAGATTATCACCCTGCACCTGAACACCAACCCGCAGGTGTCGCCACCAGCTGGGGGGGGGGGGGGGAGGTCGTATCCATTGAATACTTTACTACGCTGCAAGTGCTTCGTGAGTGCTCAGTGCACTCACATGGCTCTTTGATTCCACTCATGGTGAATTGCAACATTGTGAACTTTGTGCTGAATTTGTAAACGTAGGAAAGAGGGTTGTAGCGGGGTGCTCAATCTGAACCAGACCTACTGAGTGTGTCAGATGCATATTTACAATCACCGTCTATATTTATTAGAATTTTCTTCCATCATGTGTGGCTATGGATAAAAGACATTCCTTATTTTCCAAATACCCATGAGTTATCAAGGGGGTAAATTTGGGGCTAACTGCCAGACACGGTCGTCTTTCAGACCTCAGCTAGATCTAATACAACTAATACTAATAGGCCAACAGCCTAACGCTAGTTTGAAATATAGTGATGACACTAATATGGTGAAAACTGACACATTTTTTTGTAGACCTATGGACATATTTGTACCGCTTACTTTCTGTGAGATAATAAGCATAGATGTGAGTGAATCGAAATCAGATAAATGATATGGTAAATACATTACTTTACTGTGTCAAATTCTTATAGTTATACACACTAAAGGTTTTTTTTGTTTGTTTGTACATTAGTTGTTTAAGCAGGGGAAATTTCAGTCGCATGCGATTGGTCTTCCTCATTCCACTGCTCCTTGCCCTATCCTAATAATGCCGAGCGCCTGGCTAGGAAGCGACAAGTATCAATTTTTAAGTCATTGGTTTGACTTGATGATTGGCCTTCAGCAAAAAACTCTGAAAGTCAGGCCGATGGTCCAGGGCAGAGCCCCAAAGGGGGCGGGACCCAGGAAGCTCACGCAATTTAAACATTTTAAGGGCATTAAAAGGAAAATAAACGTTTTCCCTTTATAACAGTAACACAGAAACACTAAATAATAAACCCTTACTTACCCACCTATATAACACCAAATATTTCCCACTAGATCTGCTTGAATCACAAGAATGATCAATTCCATTATTAAAAACTTGGTAATTTGCGAATCGACGAAAAAGAGCACACCTATAATTTCAAACGACATCGGTTGTTGTTGTTTTACGTCCTAGCAACATCTTAGGTCATATCAGGACGGGTAAACTGCGTCGGTCTGACTGTTGATTGACTGGTATCCTCTGCAAGGAAGAGGCAGCTTTCCTGGTTTCCACCAGGTGACTTTTACCTCCTGGCCTTTAACTTCTTAAGCAATCGAGTGAACTTATATCACCCCTGCTCGAACCTCACCAAACAGCGGGAATATGTGTGCCAGAACGTCGGTGGTAGATTATTGATCAGTGAGCGCCGTTCACACATTGCCGCTGTTTGATTATGACGCCAGGTTCCATTCTCGCAGCCCCATACAAAACGACAGTGAGGAGATTGTGAGGAATGTTTAAATGACGGTGTCGTTTTACGTTTTAATTGGCAGTGCGACAGGCCAGTATTATATTAACGCGTGCCGAGTCCGGGTCGTTGAGTTAAACCAATAGCCAGCCGCGTCCCGGAACAGTCACACCAAACACGTCACGTAACGCCGCTTCCGGTGACGCCGGCGTGACGCCCGAATCATGATTGTGATGTAACTCTGATCGCCGCGCGCATTTACAGCAAGTGGGCGGGGAAGCGGCGCCGGGGGGCGTGTGTGTGTGTGTGTGCGGGGGGGGGGGGGCTGGTGGTGTCGGTGGTGAGGCGTTATCGCTGTTATCACAGGGCTGGGTAGTCAGCTGGAGGGTGACGGAACGCCAATCTGGAGGGAGTGCAGGGGAGAGGCGGATCCTCACGTCACACTCACTTCACGGGCGTTCTGCGCATAGCACTTTCTCCAAGTTCATTTTCACCATGATGACGCCAAGAACCATACCAACAAGAAAGCCAGAAGAGCAATACAATGTAGAAATGTGCAAAATGTAGCGGGTTGCTTAGTGACGCTGAACAGGAGGGTCACACAACGCCGCAGTTACTTCATAGCGACGTCACGATGACGTCAGAACGACACAAGTGAAGCCTGACTGGCGTCACGCTCCCGCCACATCTCAATAAGTCACACCCCCCTGATAAAGCAAGGTCCGCAGCAGGTCCAACTAGCCTAGTAGTAGTAGTACTAGTAGTAGCAGTCGCTCGGCCTAAAGCTAAGATTCCTTATGTAGCAGTCACACTACGACGACAAGCGGCGACGACAGCTCTGCGACAGCGACTTCCGGTGTCGCACAGGTGTCGCGCAGGTGTCGCCGCGACACCTGCGCGACACCTCCAGTTTCTCCACTCTTTCTCCACTGTCGCTGGGTTGTCGTAGGTGTTTTGGACATGTTGAAAAACTTCGACGACAGCCGATGTTGCGGCACTGTCGCGGCACTGTCGCGGCACTGTCGCGGCACTGTCGCGGCACTGTTGTCTTGTCGTTAAGCTGTAGTTGCTTCTCTCTCCATGTATGTGTCTCTGTGTGTCTCTGTGTCTGTGTCTATGTGTGTGTCTGTGTCTATGTGTGTGTCTGTGTCTCTGTGTATGTGTCTGTGTTTCTGTGTGTGTGTCTCTGTGTGTGTATCTGTGTGTGTGACTCTGTCTCTGTGTGTCTATATGTGTGTGTCTGTGTGTGTATCTGTGTTTCTGTGTGTGTGTCTCTGTGTTTCTGTGTGTGTGTCTCTGTGTGTTTCTGTGTGTGTGACTCTGTCTCTGTGTGTCTCTATGGGTGTGTCTGTGTCTCTGTGTCTGTGTGTGTCTCTGTGTGTGTAGCTGTGTTTCTGTGTGTGTGTCTCTGTGTGTGTATCTGTGTGTGTGACTCTGTCTCTGTGTGTCTCTATGTGTGTGTCTGTGTGTGTGTCTCTGTGTTTCTGTGTGTCTGTGTGTGTGTCTCTGTGTGTGTGTGTCTGTGTCTCTGTGTGTGTCTGTGTCTGTGTGTGTCTGTGTGTGTCTGTGTATGTGTGTGTGTCTGTGTGTGTGTGTTTGTGTCTCTGTGTGTGTGTCTGTATGTGTGTGTCTGTGTGTGTCTGTGTCTCTGTGTGTGTGTCTGTGTGTGTGTCTGTGTCTGTGTGTGTCTGTGTGTGTGTCTGTGTGTCTGTGTGTGTGTCTGTGTCTCTGTGTGTGTGTCTGTGTCTCTGTGTGTGCCTCACTCTCAGTCTGACTCTGACTGACTCTGACTCTCAGTCTGACTCTGACTCTCACTCTCAGTCTGACTCTCACTCTCAGTCTGACTCTGACTTTCACTCTCACTCTCAGTCTGACTCTGACTCTCAGTCTGACTCGCACTCTCAGTCTGACTCTGACTCTCAGTCTGACTCTGACTCTCACTCTCAGTCTGACTCTCACTCTCAGTCTGACTCTCACTCTCAGTCTCAGTCTGACTCTCACTCTCAGTCTGACTCACTCTCAGTCTGACTCTGACTCTCAGTCTGACTCTGACTCTCAGTCTGACTCGACTTTCACTCTCACTCTCAGTCTGACTCTCACTCTGACTCTCACTCTCAGTCTGACTCTCACTCTCAGAGACACAGAGACACACAGAAACACAGAGACACACAGACACACACACAGACACACACATAGAGACACACAGAGACAGAGTCACACACACAGATACACACACAGAGACACACACACAGAAACACAGACACACACACAGAAACACACACAGAGACACACACAGACACAGAGACACAGACACACCCATAGAGACACACAGAGACAGAGTCACACACACATATACACACACATAGACACACACACAGAAACACAGAGACACACACACAGAAACACAGATACACACACAGACACAGACACACAGACACACCCATAGAGACACACAGAGACAGAGTCACACACAGAGACACACACACAGAAACACAGAGACACACACACAGAAACATAGATACACACAGAGAGACACACAGACACAGACACACACATAGAGACACACAGAGACAGAGTCACACACACAGATACACACACAGAGACACACACACAGAAACACAGACACACACACAGAAACACAGATACACACACAGAGACACACACAGACACAGAGACACACATAGAGACACACACATAGACACAGAGTCACACACACACAGAGACACACACATACACAGAGACACAGACACACACATAGAGACACACACAGAGACACAGAGTCACACACACAGACACACACATACATACACAGAGAGACACAGACACACACATAGAGACACACACAGAGACACAGTCACACACACACAGACACAGACACTGTCGTCCCGCTGTCGTCCCGTTTGTCATCCCGATGTCGTCCGAATGTCGTCCGAATGTCGTCCGATTGTCGTCCAACTTAGCCCGAATTTGCATATGTCGTCGGGATTTCACAAAATCCCAGTCGCCTGGCTGTCGTCACCCCCTTGTCGTCGTAGTGTGACTGCTACATAAAGGGCGCATTCCTTACACGCGTTATGCGTAATGCGAATGCGAATGTGAATGCGACAAAAAATCGAAACGCCTTGAAACCTCTGAGCTACATTCCTTACACGCGGAATGCGAATGCGAATGCGTTTTTCTGATCGGTCCATGTCGCGATCGGCGCGGCATGCGTAAAGGGCGCATTCCATATACGCGTAATGCGTAATGCGCTATGCGTTACGCGTTATGCGTTATGCGAATGCCAGCATTCCATATACGCGTAATGCGTATTGCGTTATGCGTTATGCGTTATGCAGTGAAGTATATAAAAAGTATATAAAAAGTGTGTGTGACTCTGTGTCTCTGTGTGTGTCTCTGTGTGTGTGACTCTGTGTCTGTGTGTGTGTCTGTGTGTGTGTCTGTGTGTGTGTCTCTGTGTGTGTGACTCTGTGTCTCTGTGTGTGTCTCTATGCGTGTGTCTGTGTCTCTGACAAAGAGACACATACAGACAAATATACACACACACAGAGACACAGAGACACACACAGAGACACACACAGACACAGACACACACACAGAGACACACACAGAGACACACACACAGACACACACACAGACACACACAGACACAGAGACACACACAGAGACACACACACAGACACACAGAGACACACACACAGACACAGAGACACACACAGACACAGATACACACACACAACACAGAGACACACACACAGAGACACACACAGACACACACAGAGACACACACAGAGACACACACACACACACAGACACACACAGACACAGAGACACACACACAGACACACACACACACAGACACACACACAGAAACACAGAAATGAGAAATATGAAGAATGGGACGGTGCAAACATGTAGGTTTATGCGGCGGACCTGTTAGGAAGCAGTCTTCATATGATTTATGAAGAAATGGGACGGTACAAACATGTGTGTTAGACTATGCGGCGGACCTGTTAGGAAGCAGTCTTCATGAGAAATATGAAGAATGGGACAGTGCAAACATGTAGGTTTATACGGCGGACCTGTTAGGAAGCAGTCTTCATATGATATATGAAGAAATGGGACGGTACAAACATGTGTGTTAGACTATGCGGCGGACCTGTTAGGAAGCAGTCTTAATGAGAAATATGAAGAATGGGACGGTCCAAACATGGCTCAGTTTAGCTTGCTTTGAGGGATGTTAGGACCGTCCCAAATTTCTCATCAAGACCGTCTGTCCGTAATTATCAGTCGCCTCCTCCAGCCTTATATCAATGGACAAATGCGACTGATGCTTTTCTGTTCGCACCACCTTGTCCCGGCTGTCCGTAATTATCAGTCGCCTCCTCCAGCCTTATATCAATGGACAAATGCGACTGATGCATTTCTATTCGAAGCACCTTTACGCATTACGCATTACGCACCAATCGCTACATGGAGCGATCGGGATAATGGATTTTATTCGCATTCGCATTCGCATTACGCATTACGCGTATATGGAATGTAGCTCATAGGTTTCAAGGCGTTTCGATTTTTTGTCGCATTCGCATTCGCATTCGCATTACGCATTACGCGTATATGGAATGCGCCCTTTATGCGACAAGGTGGGTGCGAATAGAAACCTGAGTCTGATGTGTCCATTAGTTTAACACCAGGAGAGGCGGCTGAGAATTACGGTACAGTCACACACAGGGGTGCTGATTGGAAACACATGGTGAGCTGGGCACCCGGGAGACATACGGTTAGGGGAAAGCTAAAAATGCTACCATATACACAGAAATATGAATACTTATCTATAATTTGGTTATAATAAAGGTAGGAACCCCCATGTGACGTACAAAACGTTACATAGATATAAATGGAATATTTGGTCATATACAGAGCAGTATGGAGAATAATTGTTTATTTTTATTTTTAAAATATAGCCAGTCATGTGCCGCATACCGCATAACGCGTGTAAGGAATCATGGCATTCGCATACCGCATGCTGCATAACGCATAATGCGTGTAAGGAATGCCTGCTTAAAGCTAGGATTCCTTACACGCGGTATGCGGCATGCGAATGCGAATGTGGCATGGCAACGGGTTGATTCCTTTCACCCACACCCACACATAGTGTCAGGTTTCTCACAACTGTTTTCTATGGCAAACGCAGCAGCATTCGCATTCGCATGCCGCACCGATGGCTATATGGACCGATTCAGTTGCCGCATTCGCATTCGCATTCGGAGGCATGGAATCACCACCATTCACTTAGATGCTTTTCCATTTTTTGTCGCATTCGCATGCCGCATACCACATGTAAGGAATGTAGCCTTTATATGCGGTATGCGGCATGCGAATGGGTTGATTCCACCCACGTGGCATGCGGCATGCAGCGATTTGGTTTGATCTTTACAATAACAACTTTAAAACGTCCATATTTTCTTTAATATTAGAGCGATTTTCACAAATGAAGTGTCATTTTATTTAAAATTCAATATACTAACAGGTGAAATCCATTAAATCAATCAAGCTCAAAACTATTTTTGAATATCACTGAATGTTGTATATGCGGCGTAGATATATGCCAACCCCCAACATTTGTTGTGTGTGTTTTTCCTCCAAATTTGTGAAGGAAAAGTATTGTTTTCTATGGCAAACGCACCAGTATTCGCATTCGCATGCTGCACCGATCGGTCCATGGACTGATTCAGTTGCCGCATCCGCATTCGCATTCACATTCGCATTCGGACGTATGGAAGCAGCACTATTCAGTTACATGCTTTTCGATTTTTTGCCACATACGCATTCGCATGCCGCATACCGCGTATAAGGAATCTTAGCATAAACCTACACCAAAACACCCAACAGTGTACTACAGGGAAACCCACCGGGACAACTACCACGTTATAGCAGATTATGGACCGCCATAAAAAAAACTATAAACACATAGACATCGCAGTCTACTGAAGCTAATAAGAAGTGAAAGCAAAACCTGCTGCATATTAAGAGCTGAGTTTTAGAATGATACATTGCAAGTGGTGAAGCCTGGCGACAAGCGGTGGTTTGAATTCTGTTCACATCATCTGGTTGATCTGTTTTAAGGATGGACACCGAGGAGATATGGTTGATGCAACCCACATGGCATCTGACATAACAATAGAACACTCCAGACAGGCGATCTGTGCGACGAGCAGGCCTGTGCGAGAGGGCGCCACGGGGCGATAACTCAGCGTCCCAGGCCGGCTTCCGCATGTCGAGGCTTCCACAAACTCCATAACTTTTTAGTTATTTGCGTAAATCTAATGTAATTTGACAAAAGCAAGAGCATGGTTGAGTCACTTGGTAATGAGTATTTTTTTATATTAAACCATCAGCACTTCCAATGTCTAATTATGGTAAGTTACACGCGTGCGCTAAAACTATTTGTGTACGGGTTGTATTAGACTGCAGAATGGGGGACATCCAATTTTTTAGTTCAAATTCCTGCCGTTGGCGTCGCCACTGAACTAGTGGGCTTAAAGCCGGACGGACCGACCATCAACCGGACACGTACCGGACTATAAATATATTCGGTTGATCGTTATAATCTATCACACCTACACCCCCACCACATCCCAAAACCCCCACCACACACCTACACACCACCACATCCCTAAACCCCCACCAGACACCTACACCCCCCACCACATCCCTAAACCCCCACCAGACACCTACACCCCCACCACATCCCTAAACCCCCACCACACACCTACACCCCCACCTACACACACCTACACCCCCACCACATCCCTAAACCCCCACGACACAGCTACACCCCCACCACATCCCTAAGATGCCCACCACACAGCTACACCCCGACCACATCCCTAAACCCCTCCACACCGCTCACCCCCACCCACACACCTAAACCTCCACCACACACCTACACCCCCACCACACACCTAAACCCTCACCAACACCTACACCCCAACCACACACACACCTACACCCCACCACATCCCTAAATCCCCACCACACACCTACACACCCACCACATCCCTAAACCCCCACCACACACCTACACCCCCACCACACCACACCACCACCTACACCCCCACCCCACACACCTAGCCCCCACCACACCCTACACCCCCACCACATCCCTAAACCCCACACATACACCACACACCTACCATAACCCCAACCCACCACCAGCTACACCACATCCCTAAACCCCCACCAGACACCTACACCCCCACCACATCCCTAAACCCCCACCAGACACCTACACCCCCACCACATCCCTAAACCCCCACCAGACACCTACACCCCACCACATCCCTAAACCCCCACCACACACCTACACCCCCACCACACCCCTAAACCCCCACCAGACACCTCACCCCCACCACACCCTAAACCCCCACCACACACTACACCCCCACCACATCCCTAAACCCCCACCACACACATACACACCCCACCACATCCCTAAACCCCCACCACACACCTACACCCCCACCACATCCCTAAACCCCCCACCACACACACCTACACTCCCCCCACCACATCCTAACACCCCCACCACACACCTACACCCCGACCACATCCCTAAACCCCCACCACACAGCTACACCCGACCACACCCCTAAACCCCCCACCACACACCTACACCCCCACCACACCCCTAACCCCCACCACACACCTACACCCCACCCACATCCCTAAACCACCCCCCACCAACACCTACACCCCACCTACACTCACCTACACCCCCACCACATCCCTAAACCCTCACCACACAGCTACACCCCACCACATCCCTAAACCCCCACCACACCCTAAACCCCACCACATCCCTAAACCCCCACCACACACCTACACCCCCACCACATCCCTAAACCCCCACCACACACCTACACCCCCACACACACACCTACACCCAACCTCATCCCTAAAACCCCCACCACACATCTACACCCCGACCACATCCCTAAACCCCCACCACACAGCTACACCCCTAAACCCCCACCACACAGCTACACCCCAACCCCATCCCTAAACTCAATGAATCAATGCATTGTCAATGGCCGTGAGCAATCTTCATATAGAAAAAGTGAAATATCTCTAAAACTACACCACTTAGATACAAACCGCTTGGAACTCATATAGAAAATATATTCAACAGATTATATTAAATTTATAAGGTTCGGGTTCTGAATTTCTATTAATTTTGAATAAAATTTACGTTTTGAACTGCGGGTATCGGCAAACTCAATGCATTGTCAATGGCCGTTTAGGCCCACTAGTACCGACGTGCCACTAAGTGTCGGATTAAGTATGCCAAATGTCCCCCGAGGATGGGGATGGGGTGGGATGGACGTGGGGGTGGCACCGGTAGGCGGGTACAGGTCAGAAGCATGGGTGTAATATAGGGTATTCACGTGACGACACGAACCGGATGCGCGGCCATTGTGGCGATATCAACCAGTAAACATCCCATAGTTTGCCTGTACGCGCAGTGGGAAACGTCTATTTCATTCAAAATTAATAGAATTCTGGAATCCTAACCTTATAAATTTAATATAATCTATTCATTGAATATGTTTTCTATATGTGTACCAAGCGATTTGTTTCTAGGTGGTGTGGTTTTAGAGATATTTCACTTTTTCTGTATGAAGATTGCTCATGACCATTGTCAATGCCTTGAGTTTGCCGGTACGCGCAGTACAAAACGTCTATTTCATTCAAAATTAATAGAAATCCAGAACCCTAACCTTATAAATTTAATATAGTCTATTCGTTGAATATGTTTTCTATATGTGTACCAAGCGATTTGTTTTTAGGTGGTGTGGTTTTAGAGATATTTCACTTTTTCTGTGTGAAGATTGCTGACGACCATTGACAATGCCTTGATTGGCTTGAGTTCGCCGGTACGCGCAGTGCAAAACATTAGTTTTATTCAAAATTAATAGAAATCCAGAACCCTAACCTTATAAATTTAATATAGTCTATTCGTTGAATATGTTTTCTATATGTGTACCAAGCGATTTGTTTTTAGGTGGTGTGGTTTTAGAGATATTTCACTTTTTCTGTGTGAAGATTGCTCACGACCATTGACAATGCCTTGATTGGCTTGAGTTCGCCGGTACGCACAGTGCAAAACATTAGTTTTATTCAAAATTAATAGAAATCCAGAACTCTAACCTTATCAATTTAATATAATCTTATTGGTAAACATGTTTTCTATATGTGTACCAATCGATTTGTTTCTAGGTGGATTAGTTTTATAGATATTTCACTTTTTCTGTATGAAGATTGCTCATAGCCATTGAGTTTGCAGTGTGACAGTGTGTTATTATTGTGGTTACTATCGCCACTTCCGCTTAGCGTGACATCAGTGCATACCCTATATAGGAGTAAAATGGGCTGTAGATATTACTTTATTAGCTGGTCAAGTGCAGCAAGTTTCTAAGTTCCAGTTGGTTCAATGTTGAGATGACATTATTTCTTAATAGATTATGGGTTATTGGATTGCCAGGTGGTGAACAAATCAAAAGCTGTTGAATGTGCCCCCCCCCCCCCCCCCCAATGGTTGCGGCGGTATTCAGTGTTCAGGTAGCTATAGAACAATTAACCAGGTGCAACCTCAGTCCTGCATACTTCTCACAAATAGCTGCAAGGCGAGCAAGGCGGGTTCAGCGCCCCCTGATAATGTCATCAGAGATACCCTCGTATCGCCGTGCACGAGGTGCGGACCAACGCGGAGATGATTGCACTTACATGCAGAGCCGCCCCGAGCTCGCCGCCTAATGGGTGCCAAATGAGCAATTAGAGGCGAGCCTGTCAGTCATTACATAGTCGGTTTGATACACACGGCTGGGAAAAAAACGTGTCATGATATATCCATTGAGCATCCCATCCCACCCCTCCATGCCCCCCACCCCCACACACACATACACGACGCATGACGAAGATGTACTCGGTGGGGAGAGCCACAGCCTGCACCGTCACACACAGCATGCACTGTCACACACAGCCTGCACCATCACACACATGGCATGTACCGTCACAGAGATGGCCTGCACCGTCACACAGAAGCCCCACACTGTCACACACAGCCTGCACCATCACACAGATGGCCTGACCGTCACACATATGGCCTGCACCATCACACAGAAGCCCAACACTGTCACACGCAGCCTGCACCATCCACAGATGGCCTGCACCGTCACACAGAAGCCCCACACAGTCACACACAGCCTGCAAAATCACACAGATGGCCTGTACCGTCACACAGATGACCCACACTGTCACACACAGTCTGCGCCATCAAAAAGATGGCATGTACCGTCACAGATGGCCTGTACCATCACACAGAAGCCCCCCACTATCACACACACAGCCTGCACCATCACACAAATGGCCTCTATCGTCACACAGATGGTCCACAGTCACACACAGCCTGCACCATCACACAGATGGCCTCTAGCGTCACACAGATGGTCCACAGTCACACACAGCCTGCACCATCACAAAGATTTCCTCTATCGTCACACAGATGGTCCACAGTCACACACAGCCTGCACCATCACACAGATGGCCTCTATTGTCACACAGATGGCCCACAGTCACACACAGCCTGCACCATCACACAGATTTCCTCTATCGTCACACAGATGATCCACAGTCACACACAGCCTGCACCATCACACAGATGGCCTCTATCGTCACACAGATGGCCCACAGTCACACACAGCCTGCACCATCACACAGATGGCCTCTATCACCACACAGATGGTCCACAGTCACACACAGCCTGCACCATCATACACATGGCCTCTATCGTCACACAGATGGCCCACAGTCACACACAGTCTGCACCATCACACAGATGGACTCTATCGTCACACAGATGGTCCACAGTCACACACAGCCTGCACCATCACACAGATGGCCTCTATCGTCACACAGATGGCCCAGTCACACACAGTCTGCACCATCACACAGATGGCATGCACCATCACAGAGATGGCCCACACTGTCACACACAGCCTGCACCATCACACAGATGGCCTGCACCGTCACACAGATGGCCCACACTGTCACACACAGCCTGCACCATCACACAGATGGCTGTACCGTCACACAGATGGCCTGCTCCATCACACAGAAGGCTCACACTGTCACACACACAACCTGCACCACGACACACATGGCCTGCGCCATCACACACCTGATCTGCATCACACCCATGACCCGCACTGTCATACACACATCATGCACCGTTACACAGGCATCATCACACACACAGCCTGCACCATCACACATACATAGCTTGTGTCATCCCACACACAGCCTGCACCATCACACACATGACATACACCGACTCACTAGTTGCAAACTACTATTAGTAATACTAAATATGTAATTTAGTACTTCCTATTTAGTACTTCCTAATTTAGTACTTCCTATTTAGAATTTGACTTAATGCAGTACTTACCACCAAACCGCGGCTCAATATTAGAATCTTGATCGGAATCCTCATTTGTGTCACACATGTACAGACAGTTCAAACCTATGTAGTTCTATCATTTTTGCTAGTGTCCATTTGATGGATGGAACTGAAATTAGCGTCTCCACCAGTCAGTAGGGAAGGCTGCGCTATGGCGACAAGTAAATTGGTACAAAATCGACTTGTTTAGTAACTCCACTGTTATACTGAAGTACATATTTCAAAATGGAGTTAACCGATCTTTAAGTATCGGTGAGCTGCTGACGTGCCAGCCCTGGTTGGTGGCCCGTGACGCCCCAGATCGCGGCTTGTTTCTAAACCCCTACAGGGAATCCTTTGATCCGGCCCCCAGCGCTGACCCCTGAGCCGCATTACCAACGGATCGCTGACCGTCACTGAGTCCGAGCCACTCTGAGCGCGCCATGTCCGTCAGATATGGACATATATAACTCTGCTATGGAAGACAGAAATGGGTAATGCACCGCGACACAGCGGCACTGCAAAGTAAACGGAAGAAGAAAAGACATGTGGCCGGATATCAAAATCGGGTGTGCGTTAGTAGCAGGAGCCGACCCAATCCACTGGTTACACTCACACCGACACCACGGATCACGTTGCCAACAGCATGGTTGGGCGATAATAGGGCGCATTAACTATCATCGGCTGCTGGTTTTTGTGTAGTTACAAAAGAAATGTGTCTGTTTTACGAAAGGAGTGAGTATTGGAAAAATTCAAATTGTGATTCCCTAAATATATGGAAATTTACTAAGTATGAACTCGCCATAAGAAGTAGCCGGCTCCGTCTCTTGGTTACCCAATTTGGCCTGAGAACCTTTCCTATTTCAGTATCTGAACCAGACGAGAGGAGGGGGGGGGGGGGGACGAGCCAGGCACACACAGTCAGCAAACACATTCATACCTGTGTCGATTATTGATTACACATGTCCAGAGACGTTTTCACATCTAATTACTGGATTAAATCCGAATCCATCAAAGGGTAAACTGACCGCTTGTTGTAAGCGTAGCCGCGCTGGAAATACGCAGAAACAGATGTCAATTTGTCAGCGTGCGAACAGCTGCGCCCGTCTGTCAGTGGGCTCAGTGCTGGGTGTTACGGATTTAAATGGAAGTGTCAACGCTGTGCCCTCTCAGACTGGCTGATCCTCCACACGTGGGTTCCCGGCGCCCAATGCGTTTTGCACATTTCGCGCGGTAACGTGTCACTTAACGGGAACAGCGGTGTCCGCCTCACCCAATGCCTGCCGAATCACGTACGCAGTTTAAAAAAAAGAAGAAACAGTTAATAATTAGACTTACACACAAAAACCCCTCTAAAATTGCAAGAATCCACTTCAGGTTTGCATTAATGAAGCAATACGGTGTATATATAATAATATATACATATATATATATATATATATATATATAATAATATATTAATATATATATATATATATATAGTATTAGTTATGACGAATCTTACCTGGGTATAGATGATACATCAATGGTGACAATGGTACTAAACTGCGAAGTTTCCTTGGTTTAAGCAAACGAATAGACGTGGAAGGGTGTGGCGGGAGGGCCCTAGCCCACGTCTATCCGAGGCTTATACCTCGGTAAAACAACAGTTATCCATCATCTATACCCAGGTAAGATTCGTCTAACTAATCTATTTTACCTCGGGATACAGCCTCAGGCTAGCCTCAGGCTAGGGAGAGGTTTACGTAATCTCATTTATCCTGTATTCTTATGTCACAAGTCAATAATAATTGTTAAACATACATTATCATCAATCAGCAAAATAACATTTTTGGTGAAATCGAAGTGTATTCTCACCTAATGCCGATCTAGTCTTGTAGCAGCTGTCGGGCTAGTATGCTCGACTTTTCCAATCGTTTGTTGTAGTGGGTAGCAAACGATCGTGCTGTTTTCCATCCTGCATGGGCCAGGATCCTCTTGACAGAGATGCCAAGCAGTCGCACCTTAGACGCCATAGCACCTCTTGTTGAGTGTGAGGCATATTTGTCCGTGTCAACGCCTGCCAATTTCAACATACTAATTGTCCATCTCGCTAGAGTATCTCGCGAAATGCCCTTGTGTGGCTTAATAAAGCTCACTAACAACTGTCTTGAAGTTCTCAAGTCCTTGGTCTTGGATATATAGGCCCTAATGGCTGATACAACACAAAGTTTTGGGTCTTTGAAACTACTTACACTAATAGTAGACAAAGGGTCACCTAATCTGTTAGATTTTAACAGCTTTGACAAATCAAATGTGGCCTCATTTCTATCTATCTCTAGGCCATCTAGTGATAGGGCAACAATAGTTTGTCCCCTATGTCCTGTTACTAAAAATAAGAGCAACGCTACCTTAAACCCTAATTGTTTGAGATCTAAATGCCTATTATGAGGCCACTGTCTTAGCAAATCAAACACTACCGAAACATCCCAGAAGCGACTGTACTTCGGTTTGGGTGGGTTTCGTTGATAAATCGATCTTACAATCCAGTGAATAACATGGTGTTTCCCAAATGTCTCATTATTTATCCGTGGAAGGATGACGGATAAAGCACAGCGAGCAGCATTAATAGATCCAAACCCTAAGCCTTCGTCCTCTAACCCTCGGAGAAATTTACCAACTTGGGAAATAGTAGGATTCATGGGTTTGACTTTGTTAATTAAACAATAAACACCCCACTTTTTCAAATATGTGGTATACATTTTAACTGTACCTTTACGCCAAGAATCTGCGACAAGTCTTTGTTGTGTAATTTTATCTAAACCGAATTGTTCTAAATATTTATTTAAAAAAGGAATGCCAACAACGGTGTTGTGGACACGTCCCCTCTTTGTTTTAGAGGGCCTTGGTGTGTCAGATTGCCTGGTGATCTTTGGAATCGGAGGCAATCTTTGGCGGCTGCCTGTATGCCCGGTAGCCAAGGTTGCGTGTCCCAGTTGGGAACGATTAATATTGCGTGTGCTTTGTCCATCTTTATCTTTCGGCTTACCCGGCTGAATGGGGGGAAGATATAATAAAATTTATTCTCCCATGTGATAGAAAAAGCATCTATATGCCAGGCATCAGGTTCTGGATGCCATGACACATATTTGTCAATTTTACAATTGTTTCGTGAAGCAAACAAGTCAACTTCAGGTTGGCCCCCACTTTTGGCACACTGTGGTGAAAATGTCTGGATTAAGGGACCATTCCAAATGGTCATGAAAATGTCGACTTTTATGATCTGCTAAGGTATTTTGCGTTCCGGGAATATATGCTACTGTTAGCCAAACTTTATTCATTTGGGCCCATTCCCAAATTTTTCTAGCCATCGCATTATATGGCCTGGACTTTGTCCCACCCATGTTTCGTACATATGCCATTGCCGTTGTATTATCCGTTAAAATACGGATGTGTTTACGTGGTACCTTAACTAAACTAGCAAGGCCTAAATAAATAGCTCGTAGCTCTAAAACATTAATGTGATCTGCATTTTCTTCTTTCAACCAACGTCCCCCTGTTGCTATGGAATCGCAATGTGCCCCCCACCCTTCTAATGAAGCATCAGTAGTCACTACTGTGTTGGGTTCATTCATCCGTATAGGATTGGGGGAATTTTGAATATTATTAAACCACCAGTTAATGTCTTTCATTCCATCTTCTGAAATAAACATTTTCCTTTCAAAATTGCCTTTAGTACGAGCCAACCCTACGTTCTTATCTATTTCCAAAGATTTTATGTGGGCTTTACCATATAGAATAGCCGGGGCGTAAGCAATAAGTATGCCAACTAGCACCGCGACCTGTCTTATCTTTGGCCTACTTAAGGCGACCAAGTGAGACGCCGTATCGTGAAACTTAGTCAGCTTGTTATCGGGGAGTGAAACAGTCATACAGCGTGTGTTAATAATAAAGCCTAAACATTTAAGTTCAGTTGTGGGGACAAAAACTGACTTGTTATGATTCAAATAAAAACCTAACGTTGTCAGAAAGGAACATAAATCGTCAACAGCGTGTTGACACTCATCAAATGATTGTGAAACAATGAAAGAATCATCAATGTAAGGGAACATAGTATGACCCTTATTTGCCATGACCGAAAAAACCGGTTTCAATAATTTAGTAAACAAGCGTGGAGCGCATGCTAAGCCATTTGGCATACATGCAAATTGAAATAGTCTATCTTCCCAAATAAATCTTAAGAATTTGCGGTGTCCTTCAAATATCGGGACAGTATAATATGCATCTTGTAAATCAACACTAGCCATCCAAGCATTCTCTGTAACCAAGTCTCTGGCAGTGTCCAGGGAAAACATTTTGAAATGTTGATATTCTACGAGTACGTTCAACTTAGTTAAATCTAAAATCATGTGAATATCGCCATTTGGCTTTGGCCTTGAAAATATATTAGAGATAAATTCTACTGGGGTGTGAGGCACCTCTTCAATGATACCTTTAGATTCAAAAAGTGCAACTTGTTCTGATAATGCTTGTTTCTCCAAGTCATTAAATCTATATGGGAAAGGTACCCGTTGTTGTAACGGGATTTCAGTAAATGGAGTCTTAACACCGGTAACAATATCTAAAATGTTAACGTCAGTAGTGATTTCGTACCAAGAAGAAATACAATTAAATATGTTCCCCGCACAAAATTCGCTTACATCTGTTTGTGTAGATTCCGCCACCAACTTAGGAAGTTGGGTTTGTGTAGCAATGGCTATTTGTTGCCTGGGCGTGGGAAGGATTGTTTCGGGGCAAACTCCTTCCTGAACGGGCGGTTGCCGTCGTTCCAACCTTGCCTGTCTCCCCGACCTCTGCCTCTGGGCTGATAGCCGTAGGACGGGCCGGACCTGCCAGCTCTGCCTCCTCGGCGAGGACGAAAATCCCCTCGGGGGCGACGAAATCTTGACGAGTCGGCTTTCTTGGCCGGCTCAAGGTTACGACCACTCTTGGCTTCCGTCTCGACCTCCTTGAAGAGGTATTGAAGTTGGCCACCAAACATTTTACCTTTATCCAAAGGTTTGCCCTTGATGGGTTTGGGCGGCAAAAAGAGAGTATACTCCTTGCCATCGTTGTCCATGACCTTCTTAGATCTGGCTACTTCCTTCCCAGCTTGTGTGGTGACAGCTTTGAATACGTTTTCGTATCTACGGTAGCTCAAGAAGTTACTGGCAGCTGTGAGGAGGGCCACGCCCTTATCCATGCCTCTGGCCAGTGAGGAGAACTTGTTCTCAGTTTGCATCCGGTTAGCTACCGGAACGACTGAGGCGAGGACCCCTAAGACCGCTTTGTGAACGGTAAACAGAGCAGTCTCGAAGCACTTCTTCTCCTCATTCAGATGGATCCCAGCGTCCATCTCTTTCACTACACTATCCGGGATACCCTTTATCCCGGAAATTTGCTCAGTGATTTTGTTGATCACCTCAGCTGGCTTAAAGGTGTTAAAATGTCCCTTTATAGTCTTGCGCATCATAGTCGTTGTTCTGACTTTCTTTCCCTTTTGGATCGGGCAGCGCTTCCGAATCTTGCCTCCCAGGTTGGCATAAAGGCCAGCCCTTTCCGTGTCTGAGTCCGACTCAGTAGTTGACGAGTCCGACGATGAATCGGAAGAAGAATCTTTCTTCTTCTTCTTCTTACTTTTCTTCTTTGGCTTCTTCACTTTCTTGCCCTTGGTGGCTTTGGTGTAATCATCACCAGAGGAGCTAGCCGGTCGTTTCCGCTTTTTGGCCTTAGGGCGCGGGGGCTCAGGTGCCGAATCCGTCTCTTCGAAATCAGAGACATCCTGCCAGTCTGAGTCAGCTGGCGGGAATTGTTGTTGGTCCTTGCTGTGGAGCTCCTTCATCTTTTGCTCCACTAGCCTATTGACCTGTAAGGTCAAATCGCCTGGGAACACCTCGTCGTCCTCACTCTCTCTATCTGAGAGCACATGTGCCCCCTGTAGTGGGGACGGCGGAGCTGTCCGATCCGGTGACGTATCGTAGTCGGTAGGCACGCGTCCCTCCGCAGCGGCGGGCGGCGGTTTGTTTCGGTTCGTAGCCATCGGTAGTCTGTAACCAAAAAAGGAAACTTAGTAACCGGAATCAACTCAACTGAACACCAAAGTGACGCCAGGGAACCTGGGTTGAGGATCTTATTGGTAAAGAGTAACGTATTTACACCGTTCTCAATACAGGCGTGGTAAGCTAAGTTTTCCGTAGGTTTTGGGTATCGAAACCAACCATACGTGGGGTAGGCTTCTAGAACCTCCCATCTCTCTGTCGCGTACACTTCTCTCACCCGCGGCTACTGCGCCAGCAAGTGAGAGAAAATGCTACGAAACTCGGAGAAACGCTCATCAAAAGGGGAGTCTATAAAAGAAACCCAGGATCATCCCCAACAACACCCTCTATTAGGGTCCGAAGGAATCTCCACAGGAGATGTGACGGTGTCAACATCTCTACCCGTACAAAGCGGGTTTAATCGAACCACAGAACCAAGACAAAGGAATCCTTTGTTCTATCCGATTCAATTTTTAAAATGCTAATCTTGTCCAAACTGGACGTATGAAAGTTCTGAACTTTCCAATCTAGATGAGATAGTGCATCATAAACAAGCTTAACCAAAATAATCACGATTACTTACAGTTATTAGCTTTTTGTAGATAAATCCAACTGGAGCAACTCACGAGCGTCCTCCGGTCGTGAGTTTTTTATGCTAAATGTGTGTGTGTGTGTGTGTGTGTATGACTAGCATTTATCAAGATTACAATTAGATAACCAGAATTTATACACACATTACTGTTAGATAATCATAACTTAATATCTGTGTCATTTAAATGTTATGGATGAAATGTGTCCCAAAGACATGACTTTCATTATTGGATATTTTCTTAGCGTGGTCTACTGAAACTTCAACCTTACTCATAACCCTAACAAGTTATAGTTAGAGTTAGGGTTATGTGTAGGGCTAAAATCAGTGTAGACCGCACGCTAAAGTAGTACACACTATTTACAAAGAACCTATTATAAATCATTCCACCCAACCAAGAAGACTATTATTGTGATGCCTGCCTACAAGAAAGCACAATCATCTCTTATCTGCTACTGCAATTGACTGCCATTTTACATAGATACTGTGCTATCAATTGAGGTAATTATCTTGCCCACCATGATCATGATCATGAATGGAGCTTGGTTGTGAAACGATAGCATTATTGTGCTTGCGTGCAGAGGCCGGACTGGTGAGTAATACTAACACTCAGCCACAGATGTCGCTGGTAGCAGACTATTTAAAGTTGCACAGTCCGATATTTTTGAGTTTCGATCATTGTCTGAGATAAATATATTAGGTAGTTGATCGTTATAATCTACCTTATGAAGTAACTTTGCTTTAAAATGACTATCATGGGAGATGTTTGAAGTGAAAACATGCTATTTTGGCACGTCTGCCAAAATGCTGACCTCCATAGGCTTCAGCAGTAACATTAACTATTAAAGTGTCTTAGAACGCCCTTCGATGTAGCATCGACTGCTTAATAACTGCACCAGTATCTAAGTTTGATATGTAGATTCAAATTTAGATATGGGCTTCACTTTTAAAAATGTGATGCTTTCATCTGACTATGCAACTTTAAGCACCACCCACCGCGTGTGACTGGGCGCTGTGAGGGCGTGACTGTTACGGGCACCACTAACCCGTCTCGCACGTAGCCGTGGTAATAAGCTGCTCGTCAGGACCCTGTGACATGCTCTCAGCGCCATCAGATAAGGCGCTCACATGCATGACTAGCTGCAGGCCGGCAAAACGAGGCGCCCACTCCGGGCCTGGAGCCGCTCACCCCGGGCCCCGGGCCCGGCGCGCCGTCACCTCAACACGCCGGCGTCGTCCATCCCGCCCCCGCCCACCCGACTGCGGCCTCCCGGGCTCTTTCATCTGCTTTTTATGTGTCAACATTGCACGTAACCACGGCGACATGTGTTCGGCGTCCTGGTGCGCGCGGTGATAACTGCGCACGGCCACCCAGCGAAACTAACGTGGCGTGCACCCCAGCGGTACAGGCGGCCACAGGGCGGGTTCTGCACCATGTTGTCTAATTCCTGTTTAACCACTTGGTTAAAACAATAGTATTAGCAAGTCTCTTGGTCATATTCTAACAAATCATTGCGCAATGTTATGCAATAACAATATCATTGAACAATTTTCGATTCTCAAATACAAATTTAAGGTTAACCTGGAATAGTTGGCAGAATAAGACTGAGAGCGCCTGCTTACTTGCATATTTCACTTGATCTGCTTTGTGTACTTCCATGTGTACACATACACACATACATGCGCGCGCAAACCCCCCTCAATAATTTGAATGTTGTGCAATATTAAATTTCGATCTAGAACTGGTCCTTTCTCACACGCTGGGCTCACGCCATTAACCAGCCTGGGCCGGTGGAATGGAGGTGACCAGGTGAGGCGACCGTGATCCAAGCATGTCAGCCAACATGTGACGGCCACGTGACATGAAAGCGCTCGGCGCCGCTCTTATCTGCCGTCAGCGACACCAGGGGGCGCGGCGGGACGGTCTCATCCTCCCGCTTATCGGCGGCCGGGCTTTGTAGGCTCCGCTGTATTCAGGGGCGACCAGCGACAAGTGAGCATGACATTGGAGGGTCTGTCCACAGGGGTCAGGGCGGGGACTGCGTGTTGGCACAACGTGGCATTACGTGTATGATTGAACACATGCCGAGCCGCTCACAGACCGGCCGCGCAGGCGCAGTCAGACCCCGCCCAACACCAGTGGAGGGCAGCTAATCGGGGCGGGGCATGCTGCTCTTACACCAGGCAGCCTATATACATATATATAGCAGCGCATGAATCATGGCAGGGAGACTTGCGAGCAGGAACTAATTCAACATTTGATGGGATCTTATCAGCAATTACCAGATTAACCCCCCCCCCCCCAACACGCCGCGGTTTAATATAATTAGCGCCTACTGATACTAGTGATAGGGCAGCCCACCATTTGACTAGCGGCGCTCACCGGGCTTTACACGACTCACACACCGCCAACCACAGGCCTGTTGACCAATCAAAGTGTGGTGTGCCAACTTGGGACAATATATGTTTTTTAAGCAAACTGATCAAATTCAAATTGTTGTATCAGATGTGTAGTGGGGTGGGATTTGCTCGTCGTCCCGCGCGTCCTTTCGTTCAACCAACTAGCGCTAATCACGGCCCAGTCCAGCTTCAGAGACCGTCCACCGTCTGGCCTTCCAAACATCAGTCCAAGCGTGCCATCAATGACCGATGGTCCTTCTATCCCTGACCTCTGCACGGTCGTCACGCCTGGCTGAGAACTCCCGGTTCAATGTTTCCGGTCAATGTGAGTGGGAGCATAGTAGGTTGTTCGGGAACATCCAGCCTATTGGTGCATGCACCATACTGTATACTGAACACCTTCATCACAGTGCACAGTACAGAGTGTGGCCACGTTTAAATGCATAGATAACACGTGTAGGATTAGTTAACACATCCACACACCCTCCATACATGAAACCACACTCTTTTGAAAGGCGCAGGTTTATTTGCAACGGTAGTAGCAAACGGGTGTTTTACTTCTTTGCAACATCTGAGGTCATATCTGGATAGACTGGAAGGATGCACTTGTGACATTGCGCACTCATGGTGAGTATATATAAAAAATATCATGGCGCATCACATCGTCCAGTCTGGTGGTAGCAAATGGAATGCAGACAAACATTGGTAACAGTTGAGAGTAAAACACTTCTTCATTCACAAAAACACCAACTTAATTATTTCCCCAAACAGTAGTAATTTAACAGGACATGCTTTGTAAACAACACCATGGCGCGGTACGTCAGAGAATACATGCTAGTAGTATTAAGTTAGTCCCTATATAGGGTATTCACGTGATGTCATCAACCGGATGCGCGGCCATTGTGGCGATATCAAACAGTAAACAACCCATAGAGTTCGCCTGTATCCGCAGTGCAAAACGCCTATTTCATTCAAAATTAATAGAAATCCAGAACCCTAACCGTATAAATTTAATATAATCTATTCATTGAATATGTTTTCTATATGTGTACCAAACGATTTGTTTCTAGGTGGTGTAGTTTTAGAGATATTTCACTTTTTCTGTATGAAGATTGCTCGCGGTCATTGGCAATGCATTGAGTTTGCCGGTACGCGCAGTGCAAAACGTCAGTTTTATTCAAAATTAATAGAAATCCAGAATCCTAACCGTATCAATTTAATATAATCTTTTTGGTAAACATGTTTTCTATGTGTATTCCAATCAGTTTGTTTCTAGGTGTTGTAGTTTTAGAGATATTTAACTTTTTCTGTCTGAAGATTGCTCACTGCCATTGACAATGCATTGACTCGATTGAGTATGCCGGTACGCGCAGTACAAAACGCCAGTTTTATTCAAATTTAATAGAAATCCATAACCCTAACCGTATCAATTTAATATAATCTTTTTGGTAAACATGTTTTCTATGTGTATTCCAATCAGTTTGTTTCTAGGTGGTGTGGTTTTAGAGATATTTAAACTTTTCTGGAGGAAGATTGCTCATAGCCATTGAGTTTGCACTGTGACAGTGTGTTATTATTGTGGTTACTATCGCCGCAATGGCTGCACTTCCGCTTAGCGTGACGTCGGTGCATACCCTATATTGTGCTTCTATTGGCCCGCCAACCGCGTTCCAATTCGTGTTGCCAAGGGAACGCCCGGAACCCACACACCGTCCAGACAGCGTTTCCCTAAGTGGGAACATCCTTTTAAGATGTCCATTAAATGTGTGTGCCGATTTTCAGTAGTGCGATAGTGGTTCGGTGGCTCTTACAACTCCCACACGTACTGATAAGGCCCTTTGATAGGTACCTCGGTGATGTAGCGTCTTTCCAGCCTTATCAGGCCAGCGGTCATCACGGGTCCTGACACCTTTTTGCTATTAGAGAACTGCACTAAGAATTCCACAACAATTGTTAATAACTAACCAAAGTACACGCAGTAAATGATGGGTTCGCCACGTTAGGGGATTGGGTGCTGCTACCTAAGTCTACCTGAGACAGTAATGCAGCGGTTCTATTGGGTCAGTCTGCCCGCTCTGTGTAGTGTAGTATGTGGCTGTCCATAGTGGCGGGAAAGGACTGGTCACAAGTGGTCACTAGTGGTCAGCCTCCACTCTAATCTCCCAGCAGCCAGCGCGAGCAGCAGATAACCCCCCCCCCCCCCGCCCCGCCCCGGTACTTACCGCGCTGAGTGCACAGACTCACGCCGCTTGTCAGCGCGTCTTGGCAGGATTTATACAAACTCATTTACTGATACTTTCCATTTATGTCGGAGAAAAGTTGCCAGAACTCTACAATATGAACTTAGCGAGTCGTCACAAATTCAGCATGAACTCACCATGTACACATCCATACATACGTGCATGCATACATAAACATACACACATAATACATACACACATATTTTATACACACATTTACACACACATATAAAAATATATAGTCCGATGAAGCATCACAATTTCAAAACCAAAATTATTATCTACATCTGATTCTACATATCTAACTTAGACAATAATGCACTTATTAAGCCTTTGTTCCTGTATAGAAGGAAATCGTGAGTCAATTTAATAGAATCTGTTACTGCAGAAACCTATGGTGTCAGATAATTGGTCTTCCTCATTCCACTGCTCCTTGCCCTATCCTAATAATGCCGATCGCCTGGCTATGGAGCGACAAGTATACATTTTTAAGTCTTTGGTTTGACTCGACTAGGGTTCGAACCCACCATCCTACGATCTATCAACACAGGAGACGGACACTCTAACTCATTCGACCATCCGATCTGGTAACAACAACAACAAACAAACAAACAAACAAACAAACATGGCAATAAGCTGAGCACAGCATTACCACTCTGAATGAACTGCCCAACTGCCCAATAACATGTGTACAGAGCATGGCCAAAACTAATTTGACATGTTTGCACTTCAAATATCTTATAATGATCAATCTAATATATTTGTTATCTCAGGAACTCAAAATCATCGGACTATGCAACTTTAAGCAACCGTTTGATTGTGAGCTCATCCCTTGACCACAGCTTTCCTGGCCACATGGAGAGCATGCGCAACCAGACGTCACGTCACGTCCCGTGTTGGCCGCCGACTGACGCAATTAACATTGCCTCACATCTCACGTCATAGGGCACTCCGTCACGTTCTTGTCACGCTGGGTAACGATGGTATAAGCTACCTAGCAACAGTATCCAAGTCACAGAACAGAGAACGGACATAAGGCAGAGCAGTGTCAGCAGGCAGGTTGAATTATGAAAGGCTGCACTCCAAAAATAGTGGGCTATTTAAAAAAAAGTGTATGTGAGGAATATATCAAACTGTTTAAGATGGGGATTGGTGTAAATCCTCCCAAGGCTAGGCAATATCAGTGGTTTTCTATAGCATAGTCCAACAGCCCCACCCTGTTCGTGGGGTGCCAGACAACTAGCGTGTCCGGTGAGTGCTGAAGGGTATGGTTGCGAGTGGGGATGAGGAATGTGGGTGTCGTGTGAGTGAAGATGGGTGTTGCTGTGAGTGAAGATGGGTGTCGGTGTGAGTGAAGATGGGTGTCGGTGTGAGTGAAGATGGGTGTCGGTGTGAGTGAAGATGGGTGTCGGTGTGAGTGAAGATGGGTGTCGCTGTGTAGGTGTGAGTGAAGATGGGTGTTGGTGTGAGTGAAGATGGGTGTCGGTGTGAGTGAAGATGGGTGTCAGTGTGAGTGAAGATGAGTGTCGCTGTGTAGGTGTGAGTGAAGATGGGTGTAGGTGTGAGTGAAGATGGGTGTCGGTGTGAGTGAAGATGGGTGTCGGTGTGAGTGAAGATGGGTGTTGGTGTGAGTACGTAGAGGTGTAGGTGAGCCGTAAACGGTTGGTTAAAGTTGCATAGTCTGATGGTTTTGAATTTCTGTATTTTTTCTGAGATAAATATATTAGATTGATCACTAGTATCTACTTTACACTAGTTCAAAGTTACTTTTATTTTAAATGGTAAACTTTTGAGATATTTTGAGTACAAACATGGAAAATTAGTTTTGGCAAGCTTGCCAAAACTCTGACACCATAGACTTCTGCAGTAACAGGTTCTGTTAAATTGACTCAGCATTGCCTTCTATGCAGAAACAAATGCTTAATAAGTGCATCAGTATCTAAGTTAGATATGTAAAATCAAATCTAGATAATTGGTTTGGTTTTGAAAATGTGCTATTTGATCGGACTATGCAGCTTTAATGTGCAGGGTGTACATGGCTATTTGGCATGTCAGTGTGCTCAAAGCCCTGGTGTCAGGGTGGCCAGAGACCTGATGCTCAAAGCCCTGGTGCAGTGTGCGCAGAGACCTGGTGTCAGTGCGTGCAGAGACACAGCTGCTGTCAGTGCCTGGGCCCGTATGCATGGGCGGTGTTGGCGAGCCAAAACTGGTTTTGGACGGGATTTATAGTTTAGCGGCGAAAAGTCACTATGCATGGGCCGGTGTTATGGAAACACCGCAAGTTTAAATTCGGATACGCTAACACCACTCCATAGCAGGTCTAAGGGCGGTGTTAGGTACCGATTAGGCCAAAATCTATTCAATGCAACAGAATAAGATACTAAAAAAGTGAAATTTGGTCAAATTAACCCCAAAATCGAAGTGACACTATTAACGCCGCCGCTACATCGGCGGCGATATTCATATTGTCGAATGTCAACAAAACAAATCGCTGCCGCCGGGTGCCGCCACCGCTGTGATCAGGCCCAAATCTATTCAATGGTATCATATTTAACAGAATAACAAAAGAAAAAAGTGAAATTTGGCCAAATTAAACCAGAAATCGAAACAATATTAACGCCACCGCCAAAATTTGCTCAATTTAAACCAATAATCGAAGCGATATTGACGCCGCCACCGCGATATTCATATTGTCGAATCGGCGGCGTTATTCATATAAAAACTTTATTTAACAGAATAACATACAAAATAAGTGAAATTTGGTCAAATTAAACCATAAATCGAACCGATATTAACCCCGCCACCAAAATGTGGTCAAATTAAACCAAAAATCGAAGCGATATTAACGCCGCCGCCGCCTCTGCATCGGACTAAATAACCATACTAGCTGTGCTCACCAGGAACAGGCTCAACGATAACAAGGCTTGCTGGTGCCCGGTGTGTGGAGAAGGCAAGCTGGCCTGTACACGCCGGTACCAGTTAAGGGGGATACCCCAAATCTATAAATAACTGCATGTTTAGCTAACACAAACAGTTTAGGCGCCTGTACATACGGCGTGACATACTTCATGACAGCGGTGATAGCTACCCGGTGTTACCTGTTAACACCACACGACACTAACACCGCATCATGCATATGGCCCCTGGGGCCATATGCATGGGGTGGTGTTAGCGAGCCAAAACTGGTTTTGGACGCGATTTCTAGGTTAGCGGCGAAAGGTCAGTATGTATGGAGCGGTGTTATGCAAACAGACCGAACCGCTAACATCACTGCGTAGCAGGTTTAAGGGCGGTGTTAGGTACTGATTAGGCCCAAATCTATTCAATGCTATCATATTTAACCAAATAACATAGTAAAAAAGTGAAATTTGGTCAAATTAACCCAAAAATCGAAGCGATATTAATGCCGCCGCTACATCGGCGGCCATATTAAACCAAAAATCGAAGTGATAAATCGCCGTCGCCGCCACCGCCGCGATCAGGCCCAAATCTATTCAATGCTATCATATTTAACAGAATAACATAGTAAAAAAGTGAAATTTGGTCAAATTAACCCCAAAATCGAAGCGATATTAATGCCGCTGCCGCCGCATTGGCGGCGATATTGGCAAATAGTGTTGCTCGCCGGCAACAGGCTCAGCAATAACAAGGCTTGCTGGTGCCCGGTGTGTGGAGAAGGCAAGCTGGCCGGTACACGCCGGTTCCAGTTAAGGGGGATACCCCAAATCTATAAATAACTGCTAGGTTAGGTAACGCCACCACACTTTGGACCCGTACATACCCTGTGACCCATTTCCCAACACCGGCGTTAGCTAACCCGGCACCGGCCCTTAACACCGGAGCCGATAAAAAGTTGTTCATACATATGGCCCCTGGTGTCAGTGCGTGCCTAGACCTGGTGTCAGTGTGTGCCGAGACCTGGTGTTAGTGTGGGCAGAGACCTGACGTCAGTATGTGCAGAGACCTGGGGTCAGTGTGCGCAGAGACCTGGTGTCAGTGTGCGCAGAGACCTGACGTCAGTGTGCACAGAGACCTGGTGTCAGTGTGTGCAGAGACCTGGTGTCAGTGTGCGCCGAGACCTGGTGTCAGTGTGCACAGAGACCTGACGTCAGTGTGCACAGAGACCTGATTTATGTCAGTGTGCACAGAGACCTGATGTCAGTGCGCACAAATACCTGATATCAGTGTGCGCAGAGACCTAATATCAGTCCACAGGTTGTCAGTGTGAGTGTACATGGTGTTAGTCTCAGTGTGCAGGATGTCAGTATATA